>CM032228.1:18330000-18392500 GCA_019009955.1 Riptortus pedestris
ATATATATTTGTCTGTTAGCGCTCTAGTGGTCACATTTTTTGTTTGATCGTTACAAACTCGATTATTAAGAAGATCAAGTTCGTTAATGGTGAAATCGACCAGAGAGAGGGGGGGGGTTTTTCGAAAATTCGAAATATCTCCGTTATTATGCATCGGATAGAAAAATTGTATAGAACCAATCTTATTGCAAATTAAATTTACTATAAATATTGTTATATACACTTATTCTCTATCTTGAATATTAACCGAGATATTTGCATTTTTATGAAGTCTGTGGTCGGGTCTTGTTCAGGCTAGTTCGGCCGTTTTCGTAAGTCTCGACTCTGGCGGAAGCTTCTAACCTAACCTGTCGTTTTTAACCTTACCTAACCTTCCTTACTTTGTGAGATTTATGCAAATACGTTCTGTTCATCCGCCCCCCCCCTTCTTTAGTTCTTGGACTACTACAATTTTAGTTATTAAAACATAAATTATTCTTACAATTCAGAAGCCATTTCAGTTGGGAACTTATTTAAATTAACTGAAAGATTTCTCATTACCGTTTGTATTTACTTATGGTGGTGTTGTGTTGCCAGTATGCAGATCTCTCTATTATAAAACTTCACATGGGAAATCTGCTTAGTTTACGCAGCTCCTTTATTTTACGAACTTTTATTTAAACATAACTATACATGTGATGGCAATGGAACCTGCAAATCAATGAATCTGGTAGAGTTACGTAGAGTGAGGTGAAAAAAACAAAAACAAAACAAAAGCAGAAGTCTACCCAAAAGCGAGAAACATGGTAAGTGGTCTATGGGACAAAGATGTCTGGGGACCTCTGATCTATACCATAATCGATCAATCTATTTGCAAATAATTTGTATTATAAATATTGTTATATACATTTATTCCCTATTTTAATATTTTTAGTCCCACCCTGGCTAGAAAAGTGTGGTTACTTGTAGATAACCCGTCCCAATTAGCCTTAGTTGCAAAAAGTGGACGTTAATAAATAATTTTAAATTTATTTTAATATTAACAGAGATATTTGCATTTTTTAGTTTTCAGCCTTCAGCAAACACCCACTCCTTCTAATGTCATATTAACTGTAAGCTATTATATCATGAACCACTTTATTTCAAGCTTAAGTACCTAATATTTTTTTCAGGATACCTTAATTTTGCGAGATACATGCAAATTTGTAGTGTGATTGCGTCATCAATTAATATTTTACATTCTTAACTCAAAAATCTTTATTTGATGTACACCATATTCAATATTTAATATTTTCAGTCAATACTAAAGATAATATTTTGTATTGGCTGTAATCAGACCTAGAACAGTAGGGGATTAAATACAAAATGTCTCCGTTGTAATGATTCTGATCGTAAAACGTTATAGGGCCAATTTTTTTAAACTGATAGTCTACAATTGTCATACTATGCATTTTTAGCAGATTTACCTTAAGAGAAATCAGCTATTGAGGTTCTACTCATGACATGACTTTCAAAATTCCAACGATATCCAATGATCTTACCTTTGTCTGTTACCGCTCTAGCAATCACAATTATTGTTTTATTGTTGCCAAACTCAATAAATGAGCGTGTCATGCTAAACTACTGATCAAGTTCATTAACGGCTGAAATCGGGCCAGTGAGAGGAGGGTTTTATATTGTGAGAATTTTGAAAATTGGAAATATCTCTGTTACTATACATCAAATCGAAAGAATGTATGGATTCAATCTTGTTGCAAATTAAATGCGCTATGAATATTTTTATATACATATTTTCCATATAATGCGTATTACCGAGATTTTGATTTTATTGTTTTATGCTTTCAGTAAACCCCCACTTCTACTAGTGTCATATTCATAATCAACGGATATATCATGAACCACAACATTACAAGGTTAAATACCAAGTAATGTTTTCATTGAACTTTTACTTGGTGAGCTATCTGCAAAAACGTTCTGTCGACTCACCCCCCCTCCCCCTAATCTTCTTTTGTTCTTGGACTATTTAAATTTGAGTGATTGAAAAATTATTCTGATTCTGTATAAATTAACATACTAGATAATATCTAGTACTATATTATAGTAAATAGTTTTCAATAAACCTAATATGCTATATTCAGATAATTTTCAGTAATTGTTTTCCTTTCTAGAGAAGAATATTTCGTCTATCTATCTGACCAGCTGTGAGAGGTTGGATAGCCTGTTTCTTTACAATTCAGACGCTCTCCGTTAGGAGGTTATTAAAATTGATTGAAATATTTATCATTACTGAGTGTATTTATTCACTTAATATTCATGTGGTGCTGTGTTACACAGGCCCTGCGAGACAAACTTTTTTTATTCTGTAAAGTATTGCCAGGTTTATCTTTGTTCTATATGGCTTATGTTAAGACAGCTCTTAAGTACTTTTTGACGGGTAATATTTGTAAGTGAGTTAACTTTTTGTATGTGTTTACAGGAGACGAGGGGCAGAGTATGAGGAGATAGTAGTACCTCCGAACCACCCTGGAGTAGTCCTGTCCCCTTGCCAGCTGACGGAGGATAATGAAGACTTCTCATCAAGGCAGAGGTTCCATCAGACAGCTGCTGTTCGCCCTTTCTACGACAATGACGACCCTCATACCAACATACAAGCACTTAGATAGTTAATACTCCCCAATCCTCGTTGCTAAATGAGGATACTTACTTGGCTATATTAGCCTACGACTTAACCATCCTAAAACCATAACAATCTCTGGCTTATTTTAACTATTTATTGAACTAATATATTTTTTTATATTAGGCCTTTTAAAATTGTAAGCTCTTGTCAAAATGTATAGCCAACTCAAATCTCATTATTTATAATTTATTTTGTTTTTTGAAAACAAAATTCAATGACCACACTCAAATCCTAGTTGTATTCTTTATAGTGCTACTTGGTCAAGTGGGTGCTCAAAATATCAAAGAGATTGCTTTATCATTGTTTTGGTAATTCTTATTTTTTTTTAGGTCTATAATGCATTTTTTTAAATTTATTTATTTACTTCTGCTTTGTGCTACTAATTGGGGTGATACAGGTATTCACCATTTTAACAGATTTCCGTAGAAGCTATGAGGTCGTACTCAAGACACAATTTTTGAAAAATGTCTTCAAATGTCTATCAATCCTACCCAGGATATGATGAAAATGAGGTCTGTTCAAAACTGTGTATATATATATTTGTCTGTTAATGCTCTAGCAGTCACTATTTTTGTTTGGTAATTTCCAAACTCAATACTTAAACGTTTGACATGAAAATGAATATCAAGTTCGTTAACAGCTAAAATCGGACTAGTGGGTGGGGTGGGGGGTTTAGACGGGGAGAATTTAGAAAATTCTTAATATTTCTGTTATTATGAATCGGATCGAAAAATTGTATAGAACTAATCTTATTGAAAATGTAACGTTCTATAAATGTTGTTATGTACGTTTTTTGTAATGTTCTATAAATGTTGTTATGTGCGTTTTTTCACTATCTTGATAATTAACCTAGATAGTTGTTTTTTAGTTTTCGGCCTTCGGTAAACCCCTCACTCCCACTCATTTCATATTAACAATAAGCTGTTATATTATGAAGCACATTATTCGATGCCTGAATACCAAATATTGTTAAGATTGAACTTTTACTTTTTGAGATAAATGCAAACAAGTAACACATGTAGGAAATCTGCTTAGTCAGAATGAAGCTAAGGGTTTTATTTAATGAGTTTGTCACTAAATAAATTCCTATAACCCAGGTGCGGATCAAACCCAATACTCTAGGTTGATGAAGAGCGATTAAGACTAATACCTTTACTCACATAGCTAACCTGAGCCTCTAAAATACAAATGTACAGTAAAAATACAGGAGCTAATTTTTTTTTTTTAAATACATGTGCGTAATGTATAAATGCTTTTTGAATTATATTGTCAAATTCTACTCATGAAACTAATTAGCCCAGTATTATGGAGGAAATTTGAAGTATTAAAACATGTTGTTGTACTTACATAGACTAAGTTGGCTATACAATTATAACATCACAGTTTGAAATTGCAGCCTAACACTTGTTTATTACAGGAGTTCCATATTATGATACTTTACATTTTCTCCATAATGCTGGACTAATTAATTACAATTGTATGAGTAGAAATTTTCAATGTATGTCAGAATATGTTAGTTTATTACACACATGTATTTTTTAATAGTTTTAACTCCTGTAATTCGAAAAAAAATATTTGTATTTTAGCCCTCTAAGAAGGCAATAGAAAGTATGGAAACATCGATAAAGTGGTATTTTTTATTTTTTACCACTCACTTGACCGAGTACCACAATAAAGAGTGCAACTAAGATTTTATTTCTTAGTTGCTATTTAACTCTTCTTTTAGACAAAAATCTTTATGATGGTAATGTTGGGTCTACCTCAACCATTTATTAATAAGAAAATATTGTTAATAATGAAATGTTTGAATTTTAGGGTGAAAAGTTCCTTGTTTTTTTACATTCCAAGAACTTTACCCTTTTAGTGCAGTGTGATGATAACTGGTGGAATTTGAAATATTTACTGAGGCTTAGAAAATTTTTTATATAAACCAAACTAAAAATGATATTTAAGAAATTAAAAATGTATTCTGCTACTAATTGAAACTGTATTATCGAGTCGACAGTTTTCGCACACTGACTGCTGAGAAAGACTGACAGCTCTGTGAGACAACCGAGAAAGACTGAAAGAAAGATTTTAATGCCGCCATGCCGAAGCATGGTGTGCACGTGAACTGTCGGATAACCATTACAAACAGATTGGGATTACAGTCCTCAGGAACAATCCCCTTTCGAGCTTCTGTCTTATCATTCTAGCATATAAGTGTTTCGGAACCAACCTGGCAGAAAAGAAAACGGTTTCAATAAATAATTTTTTAATTGCATTGGAATGAATTTGAACCATTTATAACGCAAGTCATTTTGAAATACAGAGCTCTTGTGATGGGTATAATAGGAGCCAATTCATTAATGTTAACATATCACTATTGTCACTTTTCACAAGTGCAGTAAACAGTGATATATCATCGTTTGGCACTGAAAGGGTTAATTAATTTTGATAGGAATGTCGATTTCCAATTTATAAAACATCATGAATAATGATAGCAGTGGTCCTGCTCGAATCCAAGGATCATATTCTTCTCTTTGCAGTCTCCCGAGATTTGAGGTTAGATTTCTAACTGTTACCCCAGTGTCTACTCAGCATTGTGAGGCAATTGAGTAGCAACTTGAATAAAGGAATCTCAATCTTTGGTCTGTAACATCAATATGGGAGAGAATACTGAAGGCCAAGGCTAGAGGCTGATCACTTGATCTCTCAAAGAGCCATAGATTTTTATTTTTTTATGAAATAACATTAAAATATGTAAATTAATAAGAAAAAGGCCGAACTAAGAAAAAATTACTGGTGTACATTTAAAATTTATTTGTTCAAATTGCGTAAGATCATTTTTTTTAAGAATGATTGATATTTGTAGAGTTTTGTATAAAATTATTTTTCTTAAAGTATCATTTGATAGTGCATTCCACCCAAAAAAATCAATAAAATATAAGCATTTACGCTTAAGAAGTGTATCCTATTTTTACCCGTAAATGAACGTTGATGGTCTCCTCTTAAAGCATTTGGCCCGGGGCATCGTGTGTGTGGAGGTAGGCTTCAAAAGAAAAATTGAATGCTCTTGCACTTGTAGCTTAGATGGTAGAAGGCTTAGGTTTGAGTCCCGGTAAGTTTGGAAAATTCGACACAAAAAAATGTATTGATGAAAAATCTTTCGTAAATAATGCGTCTTCCTCCTCCTTTTGGATAGTAGTCTCACGGGTGGCTTGTTAGAATATTTATGTGTCTAAGGCAGTATATTTCTTATATTCAGGATGATAATTCATTTGCATCTTATTTTGGATCCTCGTAAAATTTGTATTCAAGTGGTATGTGCTTTCTGCAAATATTCTGCCATCATGAGCACTATAATTAAGATTAGAAGAATGTTATAAATAAAGAAAAAAAAATCAAAAAAGTCAATATACATGCAATTTAAGAACATATATAATAAAGCTATTTTCATTAAAAACACCTAAGTTTTATGTAATAACATTCCACGTTAAGGTGTAATTGAATCATTTACATTCCGAGTGTAGTTTTTCGTCCTTTCCACCAGCGAGTATGGACAATAAAAAAGATATATATCTCTATTTAAATATTTATTTTCTGCTCTATTCAAAATAATTTGCTTATATCCTACTTTATTTACACATTGAGATAGAATTCTTGTTGTGAATCCGTTTAGCAAGAGGTTTTGTAAGTTTGAGTTTGGCTCTGTTAGGGATTAAACAAAGATATCCAACTCCAAACAAGTGATAACAAATAAAAAAGATTACTGCATTGTTAACTGTGATGTAATAAACTCCTTGGTAGACCCAATGTTACTACTTTACGGTTAAAAAAAGTAATGCGGTAAATCTAATATATAATTTCACTCCGGATACATTGGAGGGTATAATCTCTTATGTTACAGAAATAAAAAGAAAATAAACCTTTGTCTCCACAATAAAGTTAGCAGAATGCTCTTTCTGAGCTGGAGCTCCATTTTCACTGCCTTGCCGACAGACAATAACAATAATATTAGGTTTCATGACAATAAAAACATAAAAAGCGACTACATAAGAATTAAAAGTACTGTTTGAATAATCAACTGCCGTGTAAAATAAATGTGGATGTATCTCGTTAAAGAATGTAATGTTCACTAAGAAGTTATCTTATTACTTAGATATTTACCTTTGGGAACTCACTGGTCCTTTTGGTTTATATAAAATACACAATATTCTTTGTTTTATTTACTTACATCCACTTTATGCTACTATGGCTAATTGGGATGGGTTATCTACAGGTTACCACCATTTTCTATCCAGAGTGGGACTAAGGAATTTATTTAATGAGTTCGTCACTAAATACATTTCTATTGCCCAGGGCGGGAATCGAATCCACCACTCTAGGTTTATCAAGCGAGTTCAAGACCAATGCCTTAATCATATGGCCAGCCTGAGCCCCTACAATATTCTTTACTGTTAAAAAAAAAATAGTGTTCCACTAAATGTTGCTTTATTGTTTAAAAATCAAACCCTTAAAATGAGTTCTACAATTTATAATCGTTGAAATTCTGCAGTAGACATGTTTGGTCCCTGGACTAGTTCAAGCAACTTTCAGATGCCAAGAGTTCATAAACACTAAGTGTATCCGATCATCTTATAATTTATTTATAAATATTTCTTTCTTTTGGCCGTATAGACCTTTGAGATCTTTAGCCGCCCAGAGCGAGGATCGAGGGATTGTGATCAGAGTTTTATGGTGTGAATAATCAAGTCACCAAACAACCCCTGAAAAGAGAATGTGTGAGTGTGTGTGTGTGTATATATGTATATATATATATATATATATATATATATAAAACGTGATTATTAGGTGGTTCTTTGTGGAAAATGTTTTTCACTTCCATTTAGAATGTAAAGGAAGTATTGTGGAGTTGGCATGGCACTGAAGGTGTAACTCAGGCTCTGGAAATGTTTTACTATGCCTAATTAATATTATTGGGTAGAGACAAAGGTTTTTTTTTTTTTTTTTTTTTTTTTTAATTTGATTCACTCCTATATTTACTGATTGTTTTATTTTCTGAATATGCTGTGTAAATTGAAGTGATATTTATTTTTTATGTTATTAGATTATTTTTATTTATTTAGTTATTAGACTTTATGAGCTCTCTGGATAACTACGGTATGTTAACTACGGTTAGTCACAATATTTCTCCCGAGGTGGACAATCTTCATTATTTCTTTTTCATATGATATTAAGGGAGCGGAACAAATTTGTAAATCGTTTTCTCGTGATGAACCTCTGAACAAATGCTTTTGTAGTTTGCCTATGGCATAAGGATAAGTAATTTACTTTTGTTAACTAAGAAACAGAGTGCTAACAAAGTTCAATTAAAATTAAGGTTTATACTATTTGTTTTCAGCAGATTTTGGCCAAACTTTCTTCAAATGTCCACTGATTTGAACTAGTAGATAATGAAAATGAGGTCTGTTCATATATATAAAAAGTACTTATGTATTCTAGATTTTTATTTGAGAGCCTCCAAATATTAAAATTTTCTTGAAAAACTAAAGATTTAATCGGTTAATGTCAAAAATTGGAACAGGAACTGTGGGAATTTAGAGAAGGGTTGAAAAGTTTCTATGCGACGGGTCAAAAAATGTCCTACAACTTATCCTGTTACCAAAATAATTTCATGTAATTGGTTATTCTAGCAAAATTCCTCTAATTTGAATATAAACATAGTCATTTGTATTTTAGCAGTTTTTCATGAGAAAGAGTAGGTATTGGGGTTGGTTGAATGGAAAATTTATGTAAAAATTCCTTCAAACCTCCATGATTCATAATAAATAAATACCTACAACATATCTCCATCAAATAAGTGGGATGTAAGTTAATATATCATTATTCATAGTCACCATCGGATGAGCATGGGACCTCCGTTTTATTTATATAATATAAGCAAAATTCTTTACTGTTTAAAAAAAAAATACAATAAATAAATATTGCTTTCTTGTCGAAATAAACATTCAAACCCTTAAAATGAGTTCCTGCAATTTATAATTCATTGAAATCCTTGCTGAAACTGGAGTAGACCTTTGACCTGTGCTCGTTCAAGTAACTTCCAAACCGCAACCTCCCGAGGGTTAAACGTGTTTTTGAAACAATTATAATTTCAATGCCGGGAGCTCAGGTTATTTTTTTATTTACTTAATGAAACTATTTTTCTAATTTAATTACTATTAATTAAAAATGTACCTTGTTACTTTTAGGTGTTTTTTATATTTATTTTTTATTTTTTTAGAATAATTTCGTTTTACTTTTCATTTTTTTTAATGACCCTTTTCAAAAGTACAGTTGTCCCTCGATAATACGACACTTTTTAATCCGACATACTTGGTAGTCCGACGTGCTACAGGCAGCAACATGCATCTCCCTCCCACCGCTCCGGCAGGAAGCAAAACAAACCTGCAGTGAAAAATGGCAAGCACAAGTGTGAAACGTAAACATAAAACATTAAGTTTATCTGAAAAATGGGAAATTATTAAACGAATAGACCGTGGTGAAACTCCCAGTACATGTATCCTGGTATTAATAAATTACATGTACCTTTACTGTTTCTTCCTTTTTTTTAACTTCATTGTGTTCAAACGCATTAAGAATAAAACATCTTTGATAATATGACATTTTTGGTAATCCGACATTTTCGGTAATCCGACACTCTCTCGGTCCCTTAACTGTCGGATTATCGAGGGACAACTGTACTTAATATTTAATCTGCGCTATTATGGCTGCTTTGCTTTATTCTTGTCAACATAACTACAATATAACATGGTTTTTATTTAACTTTCTTCTTGTTGTCTTTACGCACACAATCTCTAGGTAGACTTGCATTATTGCATCATAGATACCAGTTTATGGACTATAGTTTGAAAGTGAAATATATTTATGAAATTCGAGGTACCTTAGACAAACTGCAAATGATACAGCTTGTGTCTGATGTTTTTAGTTTTGAGCCTTAAGTAAACCCCACTACCACTCAATTTATGTTAATAATAAATTAATATATTGCACAACGTCTTATTCCATTCTCAAACACGACGTATAGCTTTCACCAGACATATATTATGGAGATACATGAATGAAAACGTGTGCTTGTACGTTTTACATCAATGAATGTTGTAGTTCATAAGAGGTTTCGATTTTTGTTTAATTGATACCACAATTGGCATTTAAATGTTTCATATGAAACTAATGACTAGAATTGTTAATGGCTGATATCCAGTAGGAGTGGGATGGGGGTTAGTGAAGAAGCGACATAGAAAACTGTAAATATCTCCCGTTATTAAGTGTTTGGTCAATAAATATTATATAACCAATTTATTGCTTATCGGATCTTGCATCCCTAAAATACAATCATTATTTTATACTTGTACAAAGTAAATATTGTAATTTGCGCACAATTTCGTTTTTCAGATTTCAGTAGTTTTATTTTATCCCTCCGTGAACTGAACTCACCTTGACTAGTTTCGGAATGACATGGGATAACTCAAAAATGGCTAGCCTTAAAATGTTGAATTTTCATATTCTGGATTTTTATAACGTCTAATTGTTCGTCTCCACTATTTTTCAAAGCTGCAAAAGGGGAGAGGTGTTTATGGGGGTGCAAAAATGAAAATTTGGCAAATTTCTCTGTGTCTATTCGAGATACAAAAGATTTGTTTAACATCTATTATGTTTTTCTTGAAAGGATCTCTAATTATATATACTTTTAAACGGCTTGCCAATTATGTTTGAAATTCTTTATTCAAATTTATTTTTGGCCGTAATAATAATATAATAGATAACAAATTACTTTTATCTTTTTTTTAATTTTTATATATAAGTGAAACTTACTTTTAGCAGATAGCTGAGCCCTTAAGGAAAATCAGCTATTGAGGTTGTACTCAACAATTTTCTTCAAATGTCCATCGATCCGATCCAGTAGATGACGAAAATGAGGTCCGTTCAAAATTACATCTTCTATATATATTTGTGTGTTGACGCTCTAGCGGTCGCAATTTTTGTTTGATCGTTACCAAACTCGGTATTTAATCGTTTTATGTAAAAATAAAGATCATTAATGGCTGAAATTGGATCAGTGGGAGGGGGGTTTAGAGGGGAGGATTTTGGAAAATTCGAAATATCTCCGTTACTATAAGTCGGATCAAAAATATTGTATAGAATCAATCTTATTGCAAATTAAATTTACTATAAATATTGTTATATACATCTTGAATATTAACCGAGATATTTGCATTTTTATTAAGTGTATGCGGATAACGAATGAGATGAGATCGATCGGCTAACTTCGTTCTAGTCGTGAGTTTCTGCCAAAAGCTAGTTTGCCCGTTTCCATAACTGTTCAGCTCTTGTGAAATTTCTCTATTGTGAAACTTCTCGTGAGAAATCTGCTTAGTTCAACAGCCCCTGCGTAACAGACTTCTTTTTTTAATTTCATTGGAGCAATTTCTATCCGTTGACTCCGAAGTCAATCTTACTAGGTATTAATGTGATAAACCTCTTTCTCTTCAATGTAAATAAAATTATATGTGTTAATATAATTTTATATTAACCCCTATAATGCCCTTACTTATTAAGTCTAGAATGTTGTAGTTAATTGCCTTGATGAAATGTAGGTTTCGGTGAGAGAAATGAATTAGAAATGGCTTTTAGGTTTTGACCGAGTTGGAATTATTTTAAAGTTTGCATCCATTAAAATACAGTGAGGGCCTTATTAACTCATATGCCTTAGTCTTGTAGAATGAAGTTAGTTCAAGGTTTATTCTGGCTAAAAATAAATAAATTGCTCAGCTTAAAATTCTTACTTTTATGCGAGCAACTAAAAACTTTTAGATGAGCAATATTTGACTACTTAATACTGTTCTTGTAAAATATATTGTTTTTTTTTTTCAATTTGTTTTAAGAACTGACTTATTTTAAATTTATGTTTGCCATTCATACTAAAAATAAAAAATAATTTTAGGAAATGCACTACTTTCAACTAGTTTATAACTTAGACTAAGACAATAACATTATTTATAATTCTATGTTAACAATATTTTTGCCACGATTATCTGAAAGACTAAATAAAACAATAAGAAATTATATGAAAAAAAATGTATTATTTATTTAAATGTATATGATTTGCTTTTATTATATATCTCATTTTTATTTTTTTCTAATGGTGTGGGTGATGTTAATTCAGGTTATCAAGAACACAATTTTTTAGGAAATACAAAATTCAACTTATAATGGAGTTTTTAAGCTTTATTTCATGTTAACTGTTGGCTTGCAGAACGAAACACCAATATATTCAAAACTGTTGGTTATTGGTGGCTAATTATTACAAATTACATAACATAGAAAATCAGTCAAGTAGAAAATGTCATCGTGCCTCATTGGGAACTATAATAAATTCTTTATCGAATATTGAAATTTACCAGAACAGTTTACAATAACATATAGTGTCTTTCATTCTCCCCCCTCCCCCCTTTTTTTTTTTTTTTTTTTTTTTTTTTTTTTTTTTTTTTTTTTTTTTTTATCGCGTTACTTATATTTTGATTAATAATTTTATTTTAGCTTATTTATATTAACACCCACCTTTTGCAACGAAGGCGAATCGGGACAGGTTATCTACAGGTTACCACCCTTTTCTAGCCAGGGTGGGACTAAGGATTATATTTAATGAATTCCATCACTAAATAAATTCCTCTGCCCAGGTGTTGAATCAAACTCGCCACTCAAGGTTTACCAGTTGAGATTAAGGCCATCAATATTTTAAAGCCCTTATGTTAAAATATTGATACATACCTGGTATCTCACAATACATAATTAGTTTATGTTATAAAAGCTTTGAACTAGAACAGGGGGCACTGAACTAAGCAATGACAAAGTTAATTTTATACTATCCAAAATAAACTTACCACAGTCGACAAGTTCACGCTATTATTTCTCTAATTCAATCAATATAGGAAAGAATTTATGACAGTAACGAATATTGTATTTATTAACGTCCACTTTGTGCTACTATGGCTAATTGGGATGGGTTATCTACTGGTTATCACCCTTTTCTAGCCGGGGTGGGACTAAGGATTTTATTTACTGAGTTTGTCACTGAATGATTTCATTTTTCTCAGGTGAGATTCTAGGTTTGCCATGTGAGATTGAGACCAACGCCTTAACTCACATGACTAACCTGAGGTCCCTGACAATAACATAATCCCTCCCTCAATATTTATCTTGACTGTTAAAGAAGAATTTTCCATGTCCAATGATTTTTGGCCATCTTGGCCAAACATTTTCTACTGTATGCGACTGTGTTAGCTGGAGCTTAATCATATTACTTTTCTGAACACAACTAAAAATAGAATAATACAAAGAGCATAATAACTTCAAATGGATCAGCAAAACTTACAAGGGAGGTTAGGAAACCCGAAAATTCACGAAATTCTGAAACTGTGTTCAAGTAGTGTAGTTCTTTCGTAACACAAAATTATTTTTGGTTTGTGCAAAACTATAATTTGAAGGGGTAAAATTGCCTCTTGAAATAAACCAGTTTTATATTTCTGAGTGAATGTTGTTATTATTATTATTTATTAACGTCCACTTTTTGCAACTAAGGCTAAATATTGTTGTAATCAAAATTATTTTAAACGTCATATTTTTTAAAACTTTTCCATCCCCCTTTAAAATTTTTTAAATTTGTTTTATAATGAATCATATAGTGTATTTAACGACAAATTCAACCATATATGATAAAGCTGTATTCCAATAACATTTTTCCAAAATAATCTAAAAATACCAGAATCATATATTACCACCTCATTCATTATTTCATGACTCTCTACTTACGGCTGCAGTTTCTTCTTCGCAATCCCATAAAGACAGCTATAACTTATCAACAAATAAAATCAATATTGAAATCTGATTGCACAGTTTTAAAGTACATTAAAAACCATAAAACTATCATATGAATTGATCATTACCGATGAACTACTCTACTTGTATACAAAGTTTCAGAATTTTTGAATATTCGGGTTCCCTAACCTCCTTGTTATCCTTAAAGTACTGAGCTATGCTGGTAGTATACAGTTACTAGGCTTATTATTTAACCTTCATTTAATCAACTACTGGAACCAAAATGACAATTTTAGCATATTAAAGGACATATATTTTACATAAGATCAATATCTTTCAATCATCAAGATCTGTATATTTTAGTATAAGATCAATCAATAACTAGAACAGCCTGACATCTGCCACAAAATGGTTAGTTATACCTTTTACCCCAAATTAGAAAAGGTTCTTTGTTCTCAAGTATCAGAAGCCGCCAATTTTGATAGTGTGGTTTAATTTAAAATAAAGCTAAGCTGTTTCAATTAAAATCTCCTTTTGAATCTCCATGAAATGGAATCTTATTCATTTAAAAATCACAAAATATTTGTTTAATATTTATATGTAGTATTTGTTTTTTTTTTAATATCATACATTTTTGTCTAATAGGATCTATTTTTTGACGTATCTGATGGAGTTTCATGTTATTATTCTCATGTAATAATATATTTTCTTTGTGGTACTAGTCAAAAGAGGTAAATATATTTTTAATAACAGTTTGCTGGTATAACTTTGGAGAAGTTATTTTGTTTTTGGAAGGCTACAAACAGAAATATGACACATATTTTTTAAATCCTCCATAAGCCACAGTTTTTAGGAGGTTTTCTGAGTGGGAAATCAACTATTGAGATTGTACTGATGGCACGGTTTTCTAAAATTTCTCCAAATGCCCATCAACCCAGCCAGGAGATGATGAAAATGAGGTCCGTTCCAAACTATATATACACACACACAGAATACTGTCTGTTAATGTTCTAGTGGTCACAATTTTTGTTTGATCGTTGCCTTACTTGGTATTTAAAAGTTTTATGTCAAATTAAAGATGAAGTTCTTTAACTGCTGAAATCGGACCAGTGGAAAGGGGGTTTAAAGGGGTGAAATTTTGAAAATCCAAAATATCTCCGCTATTATCTGTTGGATCAAAAAATTGTGTATAACCAATATTATTGCAAATTTAATTGTCTATAAATGTTGTTATATACATTTTTTCACTATTTTGATTATTAACAGAGATATTTGCATTTTTCAGTTTATATCTTTCAGTAAACCTCCTTTCATTCATCCTTCCTACTCATGTCATATTAACAATAAACCGTTATATTATGAACCATTTATTTGAAACTTAAATACCAAATATTGTTTTTCATTGAACTTTTACTGGGTGAGTTAAATGGAAATGCGTTGTGTGTTAGTTAAGATTTTACGTTCTAAACTGCTACCACTTCTACTCATAAAGAATAGATTTAGAGATGTGATCAACAGTGTGTCATCCCAACTTGTGGGAAATCTGCTTAGTTGATGGAGCCCCTGGTTAATGACCTTTTAATGTTCTTTTACATGACTATTGATTTTATTCATGTTATTGAATTTAAAGCCTAATTTTGATCATATTTTTGTTTGTTGTCCTTGACAATGGAAATAAATTTCCCATAACTGATGGATAAACTTAAATTTATAACTCAGTTGACCTATACTCAACATGGAAGATGTATGATGTGTTTATAAATTTGTATAAAGTTATTTTATTCTTCCTGACCTCTATATTGAAACTCTTTTTTTTAATTGGTGATTATGCAATCATGTCTAATGTTCGATAAGTATACTGACCAAATAAATTGTGTATATTTTGGTATAATTATTATTGAAAAATATTTCTGATTTATTAGTTTATAAGGATCGCACATGTAAATAAGAAAGTAAGAACAAATTATGTTTATTGGAACTTAAATAATCACATAGCCTGTCGCACGTCAAAAATGTATTTTACCCACACTTATTTTTAAAGCTTATTTTGCACCTATTGGTTTTTTTATGAAGTTGAACCTGGTTATTAATTTTGAATTGATATTATAGGAGTGCAATCATATTTTTATTTTGATAGTAATCTCTAATTTGTTAAACCAATTAAAAACGTAATTGGTTTAACAAATGTTCTATATTTAATTTTTTTTAACATGAAAATTTTAGGTGCTAGTCAATATTTGAGGCGATAATGAAATTCGTGGAATATGATTGGGCTGTTGTTGATTAGTTTAAGTTTCTTTCGTAATGTAATAACTTAAAAATGTTTAATACACTCTAGTTGGGCGAATGGCCAATGTAAATTACATTTCCCCAATTAAAATTAGTCTATTCCTCTACAAACATACTCCTCATCAGGAATAAAACCTTAAAACCGCCAAATATGTGTATATATATACTGTATCAGTAGTAATAGCTCCATTAATTATATTATTATTATTTATTATAATCTTTTTTATTTCTACAGACAAAGGAACAAGTATTCAAATGCAAAAAATTTCATATTTCGACAGAATTATCAGTTTTGACCTTCCATGAATCAATTTTTGACTAGTTTCTTCCGACTGTACTATCTTGCATAACTCAAAGACGTCTAGTCTTAGAATATAGAAATTTCATATTTACAGACTGTTATCCTGTATAGTTGTGTATCTTCCCTTTTGGATTAATTGGGACGGGGGTTTTGGGGCGGGTGGAAATAATTCAAAAAAGCAAAATGTTCCTCATACCTATGAAAAATTTGCATATGACCATTTCCGTTTATATATTAATTATTGTATTTTTTGAACCGATGTATTGGAACAGAGATATCGTTTATTAGTTTCAATTGAAATAATTTTAAATTTGAGATCTTGTTTTATTTTTTAAATTAATATTTTATGTTCTTAATTAATATATTTTCTTTGTTCCAAATTGAGTTTCCCAGATTAGTTTTCATAAAAATGATGTTGGAAGTCGAAGCCGACAGTGATATCAAGCTACTCATTGCAACATTTCATATTTATTCAGAGAGGTAAACTCTACTTTTCAATTCCTATTTGAATGTAAAATTCCCATCTTATTTAAATTATTTTAGAGGTAATCTTAGACATGCTGATGGAATCTGGTTAATAATTTCTGCTGGTATTTGATGCTATTTTACCGTATTATATATGTTCTATGTGGATTTCGCTCAGTTACAAAAATATGATAAATATTTTCACTTCGGACCTATATACCTACTAGGAATTATGCATTTATGTTTTAGAAATAAATCATAAATACTTTTCAACTTCTATTGACAGGCTAGTTTATATTTCTAAAAGGATTGCAATAAAAGTTGCAAAGTCAACAGTTAACAAACTTTATTGGAGGGTCAACTTTTGGCTTTCTAAATAATACTGACCAAATATATTTTCTATATTTTAGAATAACCATTGAAAATTTTATATATACTTATGCATATTTACACATTTTGTCTGTTAATGCAGCCACAATTTTAGCAGATTTCCCTTAAGGGAAATCAGCTATTGAGGTTGTACTCATGACGGAATTTTCGAAATTTTTCTTCAAATGTCCATCGATCCTACCTAGTAGATGACGAAAATGAGGTCCGTTCAAAACTGTGAGTATATATATATATATATATATATATATATATATATATATATATATATATATATATATATATATAAATATTGTCTGTTACCACTCCCTGTTTAATCGTTACCAAACTCGATATTTAGTCGTTTTATGTAAAAAGAAAGATCAAGTTCATTAACAGCTGAAATTGGACCAGTGGGAAGGGGGTTTAGAGGGGAGGATTTTCGAAAATTTGAAATATCTTCGTTACTATACGTCGGATCGAAAAACTGTACAGAATCAATCTTACTGCAAATTACATTTACTATAAATATTGTTATATACATGTATTCTTTATCTTGAATATTAACTGAGATATTTGCATTTTTATTAAATCAACGGCTAACGGACGAGAGTGACTTTCTCGCCAAAAGCTCGTTCGGCCGTTTTCTTGATTGCTCACATCTCGTGAAATGTCTCTATTGTAAACCTTCACATGGGAAATATGCTTAGTTTACGCAGCCCCTGCGTGACGGACCTTTTTGTTTGATATTTAAATGTTTTATGCAAAACTAATGATCAAGTTTGCTAATGACTGAAATTTTATTAAGGGGAAGAGTTTTGATTGTTTGATATTATCTGTCTTGTTCCAAATTTCATTTCCTATAAATGCAATTCTTTACATTTTTTGTATCTCTAATCTAATATTTACAGAAATATGTGCATTTTTTATTACTTGAACAGAATATGAGAAATGCAAAGAGGATTTAATTAACTAGTTTTAATTATTCAAGTAGGGTTTTCGTTGATCTTTTGCCCAACTCGAGTGTTTTATAATTTAATTAGGTCATGTTTTTTACCTTAAAAAAATATATATCCTCATTTAGCAATAGGAATAGTTAATATTTGTTCCTATGAATATTTTAAAATATATTCTTTCAAGTACTATTTTTTGTTATAAAATTAGGCATTATTTGCTAAAAAATGCTTTAGCATTTCTTTTTGAAAATCCTAGTTAATAACAGGAGTAGTACTTCGGGAGTCATTGACATTCTATTAATTGTAATTATGGCTGTTGTTAATGCAATAACACTTAGATTGCCAAGTAATGCTTAATTAAAATTTTGTAAGTCATTCAATTTTATTTTGTATTTAAGCTTTTATTTATTTTTTGTACATTCTATGTAAATGTATAAGATTTTGTATTTATTTTGTTATTATTTATAAAATAAAGTTGTTTTATTAATCCAATATTTTTATTTTTAAGTAAGAAACTCTTTCAGTGGCGTCCTATCACTTTCACGAACATTTTAAGTTTCAGCTGTCGAGCTTGTACTAATGACACTATTTTCAAAAAATTGATCAAGATACCCACCAATTCTTTTCTAGATGATGAAAATGATTTATATATATTTCTTTTGTCTGTTAATGCTCTAGCGGTCAAAATTTTGTTTGAGGGTTACCAAACTGGATATTTAAATGTTTCATGCAAAAATAAAGATCAAGTTCGTTAGTGGCCAAAATGTGAACTGTGGAATTACTAACCGAAATATTTGCATTTTTTAGTTTTGAGTCATCAGTAAACCCCCACTTCTACCCATGTGACAATAAAAATAAGCTGTTATATTATGAAGCTCTTTATTTGAAGTCTAAATACAAAATGTTGTTCTCATTGATTATTTCTGTTTTGGGATAAGAGCAAATACATGACACATGTGGGAAATCTGCTTAGTTTACGCAGCAACTGAGTGACGGATTTTTTATCTAAATTACTAATATCGAACAATGGTTATTATTATCATTATGTATGTATACTTGGTATATTAGTTTCCCATACAGAGTACATACACTAACACACATTTATAACACTGAAGATTGCAATGATAGGAACAACTAAATAAAATTTTGCAAGGGTGGTTATAACCAATTTCGAACTAAGAAATCCGTCCATTTTTCAAATGAAATATATTTTTGGCTCAGTATGTTATATTGCCATTAAATATATCATCAATTGAATTTTTCGAAAGAGTATCTCTTGCATACTCTGAGACCTTTTGCTCTATTATTTTCATAATTTGTGATTTCAGTATGCTGATGAAGAACTGCGTTAGCTCGCTCAAGATATGTCCCACGATCATTCCAAGTCCACCGATTTCCACTTTAGTCTTCCTGAAATAAAAATTAACAGGCATTATTATACTTGGAGGCATAGTGTTTGCAATGAGTTGTTTACTTGCTAGAAGGTGAAGGAAAATAAAATGACCAGCAAACATTAAAATTGGAGCGTAATTAATAAAATAGATTCAATAGGAAAACATTTAAGTTGTTCAAAATACAAAAAAAGTCTGTCTCACTGGGGCTGCGTTAACTAAGCAGATATTTGCATCTCAAAACTTTCAGTTATAACAATATTTGGTATTTAGGCTTCAAATAAAGTGCTTCATAATATAATAGCACATTGGATGTTATTTAAATGTAAATTGACTGAAGGATTTCTCATAATCATTTGTATTTGTTCACTTAATATTCACGGGGGTGTTAACTGTTACAAATATATAGATTTATCCATTGTAAAACTTCACGTAGGAAATCTGCTTACTTTACTCAGCCCCTGTGTGATGGGCTTTTATTTACTGTCAATGAAATGTTGTAAATATCCTTACCCTAGCTTCCTGATGGAGAATCCATCCAGGAATATCCTTCTCTTCCCGAAGTCTAGCCTCATCCTCAGAGCTACTCCCACCGGCTCCACAGTTACATTAAGACTACCTGTTGGACCCAAACCCAGAACAGCTGCTCGGAACCTGCTGTAGTAGATCTAAAACAAAAAAAGGAAAACAATACAAAAATATCTTAGAAATACTATGTCGCTGCATGTTAGGGGATTACACAGTATTTGGCATGTATGCTTCAAATAAATAATGTTCATTATATAACAGAGTATAGTCATTTCGATAAAAACGTATCATTCTCAAGAGTAAAACTTTTTAATCTATTAAAAATACTCTTTGTTTAAAAATAAATGAAAGAACTTCATGAATGATGGGTGTTATTATACACAAGATGAATGCTTTAAAAAATGTTCAATTATTAAATAAAACTATTAAATATTTGTCATATCTGTCTAAAATAATTTATGATCAGTTACACTGTCTCTATAGGGTGGGACAAGTTTCTCATCATTTATAAAGCTTTTCATCTTCTATATATATATATGTCCTTTATTGAATCGTAAACAGCTGAACCGAATTTTATGAAACTTGGTATGTATATTACTACTAACTCAGGCTAGGTTTCTGGCTATATTAGTATTCTCTGACATGAACAGGAGTAGAGGTTATAAGGGAGGCCTGAAATTAAAAATAGCGATATTTCGTCTCCTAATGGTTTTTTGGCAAATATGACATTACAAAAGTTGTTTATTTTGTTATTTAAAGTAACTTTTGATATATGAACTTTTTCCGTATAATGAAGTATAAATGAGGTATACACGAAAAACTATAGAAGGGGTCAGCAATGTCATAGGACACGAAAGACTAAATCGAAATCAACGAAACTCCGTATTTTTGACAAAGATAATATGATTATCTTTGATTATGTTATATATAAAAAAAGTAACACAGGAAACGGGTTATATATTTGTGTAATGTCTTTCCTTCAAATTTTTTTTTTGGTGGTGTAGCGACGCACGCAGGGTACTGTTAGTCCTTTAATAAATTTGGATGTATACAAATAAAATAATATATTTCATTTCAGTTTATGTGACATGGGTAAGAGTGGAAGTTAACTGAAAACTAAAAACAAAATCCCAAATTATCTTATTAATATTAAAGGTAGAGAATATATCGATATAACAATATTTATGGTTAATTTAAATTTCAAAAGGATTGATTCTATACAATTAGTCTATCCGTCTTCCAGTGAAGGAGATATTTCGAAACTCCACTCTCTAAACCTCCCCCCTACCACTGGTCCGATTTCAGCCATTAACGAAATTAATCTTTAGTTTTTCATAATAAAGGTCCCATGGAAAGTTCATCGACACTTCCCAGTAATTGTTTTTTTAAATATTTTTTTTTATTTGTATTCATCCAAATTTATTAAAGGACTAACAGTACCTTGCGTGCGTCGCTACACTACCAAAAAAAATTTGAAGGAAAGACATTACACAAATATATAACCCGTTTCCTGTGTTACTTTTTTAGCAGATCTCTCCTAAGGGAAATCAGCTATTGAGGTCGTACTCATGACGCGATTTTCGAAATTTTTCTTCAAATGTCCATCGATATATGTTGAGACGTGATCGGCAGATTGCCATATGGGAAATCTGCTTAGTATACGCAGCCCCTGAGTGACGGACTTTTAATAAAAGTACTACTATTTCGAACATCCTTCAAAGTAAACGGATATGAAAGAATGAATAAAGGGAACATCTGTCCCGAATAATAATTCATTTGGTTTCATATTTTATCCTTCATTATCCTGAGGGTCTCGGCAAAAAATTGAAAAAGGCCTTTCCCAGTAATCCTTCAATAGCGGATTAGGAATAAGTGTGAATTCTAATACTTTGGACTGGGATTCGGTCCATTATGAATTCGTCAGGTGTGGTCAGCGCCTCTTGTGAATGAATAACTAACTATTCACTTCGAGGGAAATTCCAGGAAAAAAAAGTCCACTGACATTTACGACATTATTTCTATTCAAAATATCTTAGCCTCAATATTTTCTCCCAACCCCCGCCAATGTTTTTCATATGCCGTTCAGAGAAAAACCTTTTGACTAAGAATTATTAAATTTGAGAAACGACAATTGTATTTCGTTTTGGTATTCAAATAATATATTTTTAGCAGATTTCCTTTAAAGAAAACCGGCTATATAGAGTGATTTCAACAACCGAAAAACGTGAGTCCGTAATTTTCGAAAAACTTTTCAAATGTCCCCCATCCCTCTAGGAGATCACGAAAATTACGATCTTTCAAAAGTGAGTGGTGTGTGTGTTTGTGTAGAAGAAATATAAAGAGATTTCCATTATAAGGACTGGCTACATCTTTCAATATATCCAATTATTTGTTTAAATCCCTACAATAATGCCGAAATAAGCATTTATACTGTTGGCAGTAAGGATGAACCCCGAGTCGGTTGTGCTTTTGTAGTTTTTTTATAAGAGATGAAATAATAGAAATACAAAAATTCAGACTTGGAAAACTTTGTACCAGTAATCAGGCAGAAAAAATTGCAATCTTAAATAGTTTACTGTACATAAACAACAAACACACTTCAACATTTACACTGCTAGCCACAACTCTTTACAATCACTTCAAAACTATACAATTCATGACCGTTTGACAAAAAATATCAGACAGTTTTAAACAAAATAATGTACACACTTTTGCTCGAACAAAGGGCATTCTGGAATTTTGGGAAACGATCTCGCTGATTTATCAGCAAAATCAGCCTCAAGAGATACCACAATTCCATAATGCTACAACAAAATCACACTTAAAAACACAATTACTTACTAACACAATTAATAAATTGGAACAGAAATGGTATATGACTACGAAAGGACAACATCTGAAACTATTTATTCTAGATATTAAAGAGTACTTAAGACAAAAATTAACATCAACAGACTATTACTTGACACAATTATTAACTGGGTACGGCACAAAAAACTCTTATTTTAATCGTTTTGGCCTAACAGATCAACCAAACTGTTACTGTGACTTTACTACTGAACAGACATACAGACACTTGCTCTATGACTACAGACTACTAGCGGACAAAAGGGAAGACTTTAAATCGTTTGTATTTATTCACTTGATAATCACAGTGGTGTTGTCTTACCAGTATGTAGATTTCTCTATTGTAAAACTTCACGTGGGAAATCTGCTTAGTTTACGCAGCCCCAGCGTGACGGAATGTTTACCTATAATAGAAAAGTCTGTCACGCAGGGGCTGCGTAAACTAAGCAGATTTCCCGCGAGAAGTTTTACAATAGAGGGATTTTACGAGAGCAGAGCAGTTTAGGAAACGGCCGAACTAGCTTTTGGCGGGAAAGTCACTCTCGTCCGTTGGCCGCCCAGATTTAAAAAAAAAATGCAAATATCTCGGTTAATATTGAAGATAGAGAATAAATGTATATAACAATGTTTATAGTAAATTTAATTTGCGATAAGATTGATTCTGTACAATATCTGACGTATAGTAACGGAGATATTTCAAATTTTCGAAAATCATCCCCTCTAACCCCCCCCCCTCCCACTGGTCCGATTTCAGCCGTTAACGAACTTGATCTTTCTTTTTACATAAAACGACTAAATATCGAGTGTGGTAACGATCAAACAAAAATTACGACCGCTAGAGCGGCAACAGACAAATATATATATAAATATATATATATATATATATATATACAGTTTTGAACGGACCTCAT
Organism: Riptortus pedestris; assembly: GCA_019009955.1. NCBI lineage: Eukaryota > Metazoa > Arthropoda > Insecta > Hemiptera > Alydidae > Riptortus > Riptortus pedestris. The sequence goes on from CM032228.1 coordinate 18,353,571, forward strand.
TTTCGTCATCTACTAGGTAGGATCGGTGGACATTTGAAGAAAAATTTCGAAAATTCCGTCACGAGTACGACCTCAATAACAGATTTCCCTTAAGGGAAACCTGCTAAAATTTGAGGTGTAATGAGGTGGCACGTGTGTTATACTAACAAAAAATATGCTTATATTTAGTCATTGCTTTCACTCTATTACATTCCTTTTTGTGGAGAGCTAACTTTCACTCGCGGTGCACTCTACGAATACGATAATCACTTTATAATTGTTAACAAAACGTTTCCTTACCGTTTAAAAAACATTGATATTGGAAAAAATGTAAAAATATTCTAGAAGGTGCGGAATTTATCGTTTTATTTATTTTTCAGCCCACCTAAAAATAACTTGAGATTTTTCATCTCCTGTCGATGGCTGATCGTGTAATCTTTATCTAATACAGCCAGCCCTTCCAGACTCTTATACTTAGCCAACAACTTTCCCCACATATCAAACTCTAAATATAACTTAGCAAGAACTAAGAAAAGATGTAGACACTCCAAGTTCTAATTCACAAAAGTCCGTCACGCGGGGGTGCGTAAACTAAGCAGATTTCCCATGTGAAGTTTTACAATAGAGAAATCTGCATACTGCTAACACAATACTACCGTGATTAAATACAAACAGTAATGAGAAATCTTTCAGTTAATTAAAATAAATTCCCAACTGAAACGGCATCTGAATTGTAAGAATAATTTATATTTTAATAACTCAAATTTTAGTAGTCCAAGAACTAAAGAAGGGGGAGGGCGGATGAACAGAACGTATTTGCATAAATCTCACAAAGTAACGAAGGTAAGGTAAGGTTAGAAGAAGCTTCCACCTGAGCCAAGTACTGGCGGAAATGGCCGCCTAATCCGAACTATACCCGACCACAGACTTCATAAAAATGCAAATATCTCGGTTAATATTCAAGATAGAGAATAAATGTATATAACAATAGTTATAGCACATTTTATTTGGAATAAGATTGATTCTGTACAATTTTTCGATCCGACTTATAGTAACGGAGATATTTCGAATTTTCGAAAATCCTCCCCTCTAAATATCTCCTCCTACTAGTCCGATTTCAGCCATTAACGAACTTGATCTTTCTGTTTACATAAAACGACTAAATATCGAGTTTGGTACCGATCAAACAAAAATTACGACCGCTAGAGCGGTAACAGACAAATATATATATATATATATATATATATATATATATATATATATATATATATATATATATATGTATATATATATACAGTTTTGAACGGACTTCATTTTCGTCATCTACTAGGTAGGATCGATGGACATTTGAAGAAAAATTTCGAAAATTCCGTCATGAGTACAGCCTCAATAGCTGATTTTCCTTAAGGGAAATCTGCTAATATACAAGATGGATGTGGGTTAAAATGGGACTGGGGCTAGCCGCGTTTGTCAAGGCATTGTTATTAATGAACTGTAATTAAATTTAGAAATAGTTCCGATTCTCACGGAAACGTGGTTTCTTACAGAGACGGCCTCTGTACAAAAAGTCCGCCATGCAGGGGCTGCGTAAACTAAGCAGATTTCCCACGGGAAGGTAAAGAACAGATAAATCCACATACCTACTTGTAAAATTTAACACCACTGTGAATATTAAGTGAGCAAATAAAAATGAGAAATCTTTCAGTTAATTTACAGTTTAATAATCACCACAAAGGAATGCGTCTGAATTGTAAAACAACAGACCAGCCAATCTCTCAGAGCTGAATAGAAAGAAATACTCTTGACCGGAAAGAAAAACAATTATTGAAATATATTTGACTATAATATATGAATTTTTCATTTTTATTTATTTATTAACGTCCACTTTATGCAACTGTGGCTAATTGGGACTGGGGTTATCTACAGGTTACTACCCTATTCTTGGGTGGGACTAAGGATTTTATTTAATGAGTTCGTCACTAAAGAAATTTCTATTTGCCGAGGCAGGAATCGAACTCGCCACTCTTGGTTTACCAAGTCAGGTTAAAGCCAACGCTTTAACTCACATGGCTAACCTGAGCCACAATATATTTATGTTAATTTAATATCTCATGCAGAAATGATAACCAACAGAACATGACTAACGGCTAACTCTCAATTCCGCTAACATTACCTTATATTCAGATTCTATTTTCAATTCTAATTATGTATGTTTAAATACTTTCGTTTTTTGTGAATTAATTGATGTTTTAAACACATTAAAGGATGAAATTATGTACTTACTTCCGATTAATTAATGTTCCAGTGAAAGACAGAGGAAGGGGAGGGGGGGGGAGTAATATACTTTGCTCCTCATGAAACAGCTTCTTGTTTTTAAAATGCTTCATACAATTGAAATGTTTATCGTCATGTTCATATTTGCCGAAAAACCAATAGGAAACGAAATATCCCTATATTTAATTTCTGGATTCCCTTATAACTCCCACTCCTGCCCGTGCCTAGAAATGTTGATATGGTTTGTTATAATGAAAGCGTTAGTGCTAATACACATACCGAGTTTTATTTATTTCGGTTGGGTCTATTGTCCCAAATAAAATTGTTGACTCCCGCTATAATTTTTAGCGTATAACTCATTTATACTTCGGTATACGACGAAAGTGTATATAACAAAAGTTACTCTAAATAACAAAATAAATAACTTTTGTTATGTGCATATTTGCCGAAAAACCAATAGGAAATGAAATATCGCTATTTTTAATTTCAGGCCTCCCTTATAACCCCCACTCCTGTTTGTCTTAGAGAATAATAATATAGCCTAAAGTCTAAGTTGGGCTAGTAGTAATATACATACCAAGTTTCATGAAATTCGGTTCAGCCGTTTATGCGTGAAAAGGTAACAAACAAACAAACAAACAAACATTCACGAAAGAAACAAAATGCAGTTTTGGTGTCTATGACATGTGAAACGAAAAGTTATCGTGAAATTTTGCGAAAAAAATCAATGTACAGACAGAGGTTACAATTTTATATATATATATATATATATATATATATATATATATAATTTTGACCGGGTCGCATTTCCTCTTCTAGGTAGGACATCTTCTAAGTAGGATCGATGGACATTTGAGAAGATATTTTGAAAATCGCGTCATGAGTACGATTTCGAAAGCTGATTCCTCTTAAGGGAAATCTGCTAATAGACCGTTTAGGGTGCGTAAGCTAATCGGATTTTCGACCTGCTAGTACAATACACTCCCTGGGCCTCATCTCACTATATATACTGTATTTCTTAGTAAAATTGAAAGTGAGATATGAGTTACGAAATGTGCACACAATAACAATTGTAGAAAATTAAGAAGAGTTTAACACGATTGGTTCCATAACATTTTTTAGTACAACTCATAACAATTGAGATATTATGAGTGTTTGAATTTCCGTCCCCTCGTTCCCCAAGTCCGATTTCAGCCATTAACAAGTAATTAACATTAGCAGGGACTGTTGCCTTTTCGTTTCATTAAACTTTGATTAAAGTTTTAATAAAAAAATGATCTGAATTAGCTACGTAATGAATGTAGACGTTCTTTTTCTACACAAAAGGTTAAAAAATAAGAAAATCTAACTTATTGTATAATGAATGTAGATTATATTAGTTACACACTATGATTTTATACATAACAAGTTTAAAACTAACTTTTTATAACTGACCTTATAATGAGTGTAGGTTATATCAGTAACATACGGTCTGTTTATACAAAACATTTTCCAAACTGAGTATATCTAACTGACTATATAATATATGTAGATTATATAAGTGACATAAGATCTTTTTATACATAACAAGTTCTAAACTAACTTTTTATAACTGACCTTATAATGAGTGTAGGCTATATCAGTAACATACGGTCTGTTTATACAAAACATGTTCAAAACTGAGTATATCTAACTGACTATAAAATATATGTAGATTACTTAAGTTACACACTACCTTTTTATACATAACAAATTCTAAACTAACTTTTTATAACTGACGATATAATGAGTGTAGGCTATATATAAGTAACATACGGTCTGTTTATACAAAACATGTTCAAAACTGAGTATATCTAACTGACTATAAAATATATGTAGATTATATAAGTTACACACTACCTTTTTATGCATAACAGGCTTAAAACTAACTTTTTATAACTGACCTTATAACGAGTGTAGGTTATATCAGTAACATACGATTTGTTTATACAAAACATGTTCAAAACTGAGTATATCTAACTGACTATATAATATATGTAGATTATATAAGTGACATACGATCTTTTTGTACATAACTTTTAAAACTTACTTTATCTAAGTGAATGAATCTAATGGATATTCGTTATATCAGTAATATAAGATCTTTTTATACATAACAGGTTTAAAGTTTAGTTTATCTAAGTGACATCCTTAGTCCCACCTTGGCTAGAAAAGGGCGACCTGTAGATAACCCGTCCCAAGTTTCATACTAAGAAGTGGGCGTTAATATAATAAATAATAATAAAAAAACAACTAAATATATTTAACTGAATGAATCTAATGAATGTACGTTATATCAGTAACATATCACCTTTTTGTAAAAAGTCCGTCACGCAGGGGCTGCGTTAACTAAGCAGATTTCCCACGTATTTGCGTTTATCTCAAAACTTAAAAGTTTAAGCTTCAAATAAAGTGCTTCATAACATAATAGAATATTGAAAATATTAGATGAGGAGAAGTGGGGCTTTACTGAAGACCGAAAACTTAAAAATTACAAATATCTCAGTAATTAATCAAGATAGTGAAAAAATATACATAACAACATTTATAGAACATTACATTTGCAATAAGATTGGTTCTATACAATATTTCGATCCAACGCATAATATCGGAGATATTTCTAATTTTTGAAATTCTCCCCCTCTAAACCCCCCTCACTCCCTATGGTCCGATTTCAGACATATAGAACTTGATCTTTATTTTTACATAAATCGATTATATATCAAGTTTGACAAATATATATATATATATATATATATATATATATATATATATATATTCAGTTTTGAACGGACCTCATTTTCGCCATCTCCTGGGTAGGAGCAATGGACATTTGGAGAAAATTTTGAAAATCGCGTCATGAGTACAACCTCAATAGTTGATTTCCCCTAAGGGAAATCTGCTAATAACAGGTTTAAAACTAGGACTAGTAGGGGGTTTATCTAACTGTATTTATAATGAATGAATGCTATATCAGTAGAATACAATTTTTTTATACGTAACAGGTTTAAAATTAAGTTAATCTTACTGACTATGCAGTGAATGTATGCTATGTGAGTTACATACGATCTTTTTATGCATAACAAGTTTAAGTTTATTTGGGTATTTCAAATCATAGTTTTATTAGAATGTCAATGAAATTAATAGGAAATTGTCCCTTGCCAATGTAAATGAGGTGCCTAATGACTATAGACTGGGCGTGTCAGCTGCTGTTCCAGCAGAATGGTTGACCCAAGAGTCAGGCTGACTAAGGAGAACTGTCAAACAGAAGGAGATAGGAGTCAGTTTGAAGTTTGACCTTCCCATCAATGGGCCGCCCCCTATCGCTCAGATTTGGAAATGACCTCGCTTCATCTGCCCCTGCTCCATTCCCAATAATGTCTTCCTGTCACTATCTGCACTCGACCAAACGGAATTATGTACAGACGAAATAATTTCGTTAATTCGCCCAATAAATGGCCAAGGGTCAGTGGAGTATCTTCAGAAATTAAAACAAAACTCCGTCACGCAGGAGCTGCGTAAACGAAGCAGGATTCCCTTGTGAAGTTCTGCAATAGATAAATTTACATCCCGGTATCACTTAACCCCACCCTCATATATTAACTCAATAAATACAAATAGTAATGATAAATAGTTCAGTGAATTTTAATAACATCCCAACATACAGCGTCTGAATTTTAAGCAAATTGGTCGGCCATCCTCTTACAGCTGAACAGATAGATAGAAGTACTCTTCACCGGGAATAAAAAGAATTACTGAAGTATATCCGAATATAACATATTAATTTTATTGAAAATTATTTAATATATCTGCTACTGTAATTTAATATGTGTACAGGCGAGAAGCCATTATTCCCGGGTTTCGGCACCAAAATGTTAGGGCGTGCGGTTAGCTTTTGCGGTAATAATAATAAAGCATTAGACTGAAATAAAAGTATTAAAGAGATAATTTCCTCATAAGAAAGCATTAGACTGGAATATTTACTATTTTATGGAAATATGAGGATGAATAATACAAGTCACTATTTGAGATCTCCAAAGAATCAAGTATATATTGAATAAGCAACATAATAAATTTTATAGTAATGAAGCTAATTTTATACAACTCAAACCTTAAACGAATACTAATTTAGGGACCAACCTTATATCTAATTGACACAAACATTAAAATTTATCGATATAGATGTTGAGAGAACAAAGGAAATTTAGATTTATAAAACACGATTGTACAACCTAGGTAGACCACAATGGTTAGCCCTTTGTTTGTTTGTAAACTTTAGCGGCAAGCCAATAATATATGTATATTTATACAAAATAATGATAGAACGGCTCTATATTTATGAGTACTCATTTAACTGTTTTCGTAGATAATGCTAGCATTATAATAAAGAAATAGATACCTGCGGGGAACATACTTTTTATGCAGTGGATTTTCTTCCTCTGTTATTTTGTGTTCCCAATGAGATTCTGTATTCTAGCTGGTGAATACTGGTTGCGGAGGCCTTTGTTTTCGATGCGGCGATCCTTTTCTAACACTAGAGTTGCGGGCGGTGAATACTATTCTTTCTTTTGCGGAGCCAACTACCCGTCCAATCGGGCGAAGGAAACCAACAGCACTGATGTAGTGACCGCTTAGATCAAGCGGGCTCCTGGTCCTGTAGGCTAGCGCGGCAGTTTCCTCTCCTGGCCACCGCCTACGTGATCTCCATATGTTCGGCAGGTTAGTGTTCCAAATATCGCGGAATTTTCAATTCAAAGACGACTGAACAATATGAATCACAATAACTGTTATCTCGATCACTGAAATTTTAGAAGTCCAAGAACTTAAAACGGGGAGGGGGGATCAACAAAACATATTTGCATGTATCTCGTATAATAAAGAATAATCTCGTATAAGTTTTGAACACAAAATATGTGGTATTTAAGCTTCGAATAAAGTGGTTTATTATATAACAGATTATTGTTTATGAGACATGAGTAGGAGTTAAGGTTTGCTGGAGGCTGAAAACTGAAAAATGCAAATATGTCTGTTAGTATCGAAGATAGAGAATAAATGCATATAAAAACATTTATAGTACAGTAAGATTGGTTCCTTACAATTTTTCGATCCGACTTATAGTAACGGAGATATATTGAATTTTCGAAAATCCTCCTCCCACTGTCCGATTTCAGCCCTTAACGAACTTGATCTTTTTTTTTACATAAAACGATTAAATATAGAGTTTGACAACGATCAAACATACATTGCGACCACTACAGCGTTAACAGACAAATATATATATATATATATATATATATATATATATATATATATATATAATTTTGAACGGACCTCATTTTCGTCATCTGCTCGGTAGGATCGATGGACATTTGAAGACATTTTATTTTATAAAATCGCGTCATGAGTACGACCTAAATTGCTCATTTCCCTTAAGGGAACCTGTTAAAAGCTATTAGTTATCATTATGTAAAATTATATATAACACGCACCGTATTTATGGAACATATAGCGGCCCTTACACGGTAATTAATAATGGCATTACCAGTAATGACATTTTTTGCGAATGCACTTCATTCCAGATTATCATTACTGTAAAAACCTTACACAATCATTTTTATTGTCATTACTTTTCTTCAGTACAGTGGTGGTCTCTGTCAAAGCAAGACGTATAAAATAAAATGGATCCACACAAAACCGCTTGTATTGCTATAATTTTGGCTTTAGCTACAAAACGGCGATTAAAACGTAAACGTTGGATGAAGGAGTGGTTAAAAAAACGTGAACAATATTCTCATATTTTGTTATTGAATGAAATTAGAGACACCGAGCCAGAGGACTAAAAAAACTATTTCCGTATGAATGACATGACGTTCGATAAACTGCTGAAATTAGTTACACCTTTATTATTAAGAAAAAATACAAATATGAGACAGTGTTTGCCGGTGAAGGAAAGACTAGCAGTTACATTACGATACCTTGCTACAGGGAGAAACTTTGAAGATCTCAAGTTTTAAGCAGTTCTGCAAGATTACTTGAAGGTAAGTACTCTTCCGCCATTTTCCGTGTTGTAAATCAGTGTCAACCCAGGGAGAGCTTATAAAAAACATTTTAATAATGCTTGGGACATGTAGGGAAAAAACTTTTTAGGAACCTTTCCGGATTTGACAAGGACTTACCACCCAATTTTTATCAAAATCGGATATCTGGTGAAGAAACAAGATACAGACAAATAGCTTTTCAATAATTAATAAATTTTTATTTACAAAGATATGTGAACAAAAATGAAACAATCATATTACACAAAATTATTAATGAATGAAATTAATAAATTTGAATTAATTAAAAAAAAAAACTGATCATTCGTATCCGGAAAAAAAGTTTACCAATCTTCGCAATTTCGTGTGGTAGACTGAGTAATGATGCCGCACACCTTACACTATCATTATTAATGACAGTATCCCCTCCCGTCTACAGTAATGATGTGCCGAGATCAGAAAATCCGGATTCGCATCATTCCCCCTCGTCATTCCAACTTTGTCGACGTTACACGATCAGTATTAATGTCATTCTGATAAAGTAATGTCATTATTAATGACCGTGTAAGGGCCGCTTATGATTTAGAAATTCTAGTTTACCTTTTTATAGTTTTATTTTTCTTTCTTATGTTGTAAATATACTAACATTTTAAATTTAATTTTGTGCATTGTATTTATGTTGTAAACTTTATTTTTTTAGATTTTAATATTTATTTAATTATGTAAAATTATATTCTCCAATGTTTAAAGAAGAATATCCATTGTAGCGGTATCTCAAATAACTAATAATAATAAATAAACTGATTTCCCTAAAGGTAAATCTGTTAAAAAATAAGTATAAACAGTTTTTATTGTTTTTCCACTTTTCTAACAGTTAATTTAATTAATATGTTCCATCATACTTCCAATTTATACTCACGTTTAGCCGTTTGAATATAAGAGCTCCTGCAAAATGAATGGTAATATTTCTCTGTGTGATCCTGGCATTTCCTAGCCTCTCCAAGGTGGTTATATCGTGGGCCACCCCGTAGCTCGCCATGATACCTGTGTCCAGCCGAAGAACACGGAGTAACTAGTAAAAAATGTAAATAAACGTACTTTAGTTGGCATTGTGGATATTTATTTATTTATACAGGAGCAACCTTCACTAGGCGATTTGTAAACGATAAAAACAATATTATAGAAAAATAACATTTTGTAATATTTTTCTATAATATTGTTTTGTATAAATATCCACAAAAAAAATAACATATAAAAAGTTTGGGGCTCAGGTTGGCCGTTTGACCTAAGGTTTTGGTTTTATTTAACCTAAAGTGGCGAGTTCGATTCCCGCCCTGGGCAATAGGATAGGAATTTATATGGTGATGGACTCATTAAATAAATTCCTTTGTTCCACCCTGACTAGAAATGGGTGGCAACCCGTAGATAACCTGTCCTGATTAGCCTTAGTTGCAAAAAGTGGTCATAAATAAATAAAACTAAATGTACCAACGAAACAAACTTAAAAAGGATAAATAAAGATTAATAAAAACGACAAATAAACATTAGACTAGTATTAAAGAAAACAATTGAAAATGGTTTCATTAAAAAAAAAATATTTTATTACTATATACTAGTACATTTATATTATATAAAATTGTTCTAAATTAAATTAAATTTCTCATTAAGCCAAAATCAAAATGGAGACAAGTTAAAATCTGTAAAACTGCTTCAATTTTTTAAGGCGATTTAGTGTATTGTCAGTGAGCTACTCATATTAACATATTGATATGTGCATGAACCTTGTAGTCATAAACACATTGAACATCTTCTAAACGTGAACGTAGTAGTAATAAACTCATTGGCAATCACGTAAACATGAACCTAGTAAGTTACAAATGCATAACTGTGGTCCATTATGCACTGAAGAAGTATGTTTCCTACATTAGACCAATCGATTTTTGTACAAATCCCTGCTGGAAGTTTAAGACCAATACAGATTTTCAAGCATTCGCAAGCTTTCAACGCTCTCGCTGTTAAGTGCAGCTATTTTCAGGTCACTTTAGCTGTCTTCTTCTGGAAAATAATCGCTGTTCGCTTAATAGAGGGTTTCGATAATACAAAATTTCTCCGGAGTCGGATAGAAAAATTGTTTAGATATAGGATTGTTGTGAGGTGATGCTCTACAATTGTTGTACTTGTAATTGTTGTTGTAACTCAATATATTAAATCAGATATTTTAGTTGTATTGTTTTTCAGCCTTCAGTCAACCCATACTCATCAGATATTTACTATAAAATGGAGAATATGTGTTGAGAAGAGATTACTAGTGGGTCGTCACAGTAGGTGGGAAATCTGCTGAAAATAAAAAAGTCCGTCACGCAGGGGCTGTGTAAACTAAGCAGATTTCCCACGTGAAGTTTAGTAATAGATAAACCTTACATGCTGTTACACGACACCAACGTGGATATTAAGAGAATAAGTACAAATGGTAATAAGAAAGGTTTCCCCTCCCTGCGGGACGCTTCTCAAATGTAAACAAAAAGGTCTGCCAATGGCTCACTGGAAAGAAAAACAATAACTGAAACATATCAGAATACATGAGTAGAAGTGGGGGTTTACTGAAGGCTGAAAAATGAATAATGCAAATATCTCGGTTAATATTCAAGATAGAGAATACATGTATATAACAATATTTATAGTACATTTAATTTGCTATACGATTGATTCTGTACACATGATGATGATGATTATTTCGATCTGAAGTATATTAAGGGAGATATTTCGACTTTTCAAAATTCTCCCTCTCTAAACGCACCCCCCCCCTCCCCCTGCTCCGATTTCAGCTGTTAATGAACTTGAGCTTTCTTTTTACACAAAACGACTAATTATTGAGTTTAGTAACGATTAAACAATAATTGCGACCGCTATAGAGGTAACAGACAAATTTATATATATATATATATATATATATATATATATATATATATATATATATATTACTGTTATATGGAGTACTTACTGTTATATGGAGGCCACCCTTTTAAACATGATTATTTAATCAATTTATTCTTTAAAACACTTTATCGCTGAAAATAATAGTTCTAGAATTTATTTGAATGACAAAGTGTAATTATAAATTATAGTTAGCCCAAAACTGGACGATGTCGAGGAGTAGCTGTATAAAGTGGTCGTCCCCGGCCGTCGCCTGCCACATCAACTCTGCAAGGTAGCTGCAACCAACTGGTGCAATAATAAACGGATTACCAAGTGGTCTTATAAACACCAGCTGGTGTTAATAAACGAGCACTCACTTTCTGATAACACATGGAACAGAATGACTGAGATAACCTAGTCAAGCATGAACAGTCTAAATCGTTAGCAATAACAGCGAATTACGATACGCAGTTTTGAACCAGTAAATATTTCATCTGTTAATAATGAGTGACCTTCCGTTAACCATTTTCTCATTTATAAATTCTAGAAGTGTTATTTGTTTCTTTTAAATATAATTTAATGATCTTCATTAAGTAGGTAGCCTGTTAATCAATAAGTACCAAGTAAAATGTAAAAAATTTAAATTAGGCAACCATTGTTCTAATAACCAGGCAGAAATTATTGCCGTCTTACAGGCTCAAAAATATGTAAATGAAATGGTCTTGCCACCAAACACTTACATTCTACTACAAACGGACAGTCAAATGCTTTTACACAAACTAGACAACATGAACAACCATGACGAACATATAGAACAAATACGCCATAATATGACACAATTAAAAAACAGACTGACTTTCATTCACTTTAAATGGGTCAAGACAAACGCAGGAATTATGGGCAATGAAATAGTCTGATATCCACGCCAAAAGTGCCTCTAAAAGTAGAGAAGAGGTAATTTACAATAAAATTACTCCGACTGTGTTAAAATCTTTACTGAGAGAAAAAAGTATGAATTTGTGGCAACAGAGATGGAATCAAACAGATAAAGGATCAAATCTAAAATTATATATACCAGTTTTAAAAACCAATATCCCACTATCCCAACATACATTTTATCTGACACAAATACTAACTGGACACGGTAATACAAACTCTTACTTGTACAGATTCAAACTTACTGACTTAAATACTTGTAAATGCGACAGTTACACTGAACAGACATTCACCCACCTAATTTATGAATGTAGACTGACTCAAGACATACGAAGACATTTAAAGAATTTAATTCCCGGATGGCCTATCAGTCCTGATATTCTATTTTCAAAACACATACATTTATTAAAAGAAATATCCTACAATATCCTTAAGCTGAAAGAGGAAAAAATAATATAAAATTAATATTATGTAATTTGTATTGGTTATTTAATTGTACTATTTAATATTTTATCAAGTATAATTTTTGTAATCTTATTACACATTTAATATGTATATATATTATTATATAAAAAATGTTAAAATTTTGACAAAATGCACATATAATGCAAATATGGATGGGATGTGCAGAAAATAAAATCCCTCTACATAGGGTTACTATGTAGAGGAAATAAATAAAAAAAAAATAAAAAATTACCAAGTTCGTCACTTAATAAATTGCTATTGCCCATTTGAGAATCAAACTCACAACTCTAGGTTTATCATGTGAGATTAAGCCCAACGCCTTAACTCACATGGCTAACCTGAGCCCCCAAAATTTTGACTTACTTTATACTCTTCCTGATTTAACGTTGAGTTTGGACTTATAATGGAGGCTAGGGAACCACTGAATTAAAACAATTCTGAAACTTTGTTTATAAGTGTTGCTCACCCGTAATACAAAACTATTTTTTGTTAGCGAGGAACTACGATTTGAAGGGGTAAAATCACCCCTTAAAATGAAAATAAATCAGTTATAATACTTCTAAACGAAGTTTAAACGGTAATAAATACAAAAAAAAAATATATGGTTAAATTTACTTTAAATCTTGTGCAATCGTATTTTTTTTTATAAATTCTAAAAGTGTTATTTCAAATAATAAAATGATTTTCTTTTAATTATGATCTAATAATCGTCATTAAATGGGTGGCCTCCCGGCAATCGATATGTACCATAAAGACTAAAAGTCCGTCACGCAGGTGCTGCGTAAACTAAGCAGATTTCCCTCGTGAAGTTTAGCAATAGATAAATGTACATACTGCTAACACAACACCACCGTGAAAATTAAGTGAAAAGGATTATAAGAAACCTCCCGACGGAAAGCATCTGAAATGTAAACAAACAGTTCTGCCAACTTCTTTCCTGAAAGAAAAACAATTATTGTAATATATCTGAATAAACCGTATTAATCTGATTAAACACTATTTACTGTAACTAGTACTATAATTTATAATGAATCAGAATAATCTTTATGTCAATCAATCAAATTTATATAGTCCAAAAACTTAAGAAGGGGGTGTCACCAGAATATATTTGCATGTATCTCGTATAACAAATTCTCTTGAAAACAATATTTGGTATTTAAACTTCGAATCATGCGGTTTATTACAGAACTGAGTATTGTTTCTGTAACACTACTAGAAGTGGGGGTTTGCTGAAGGTTGAAAACTGAAAAATGCAAATAACTCGGTTCATATTCAAGGTAGGTAATAAATGTATGTGATCATATTTATAGTAAATTTAATTTGCAATAAGATTATTTCAATACATTTTTTCGATCCGCCGTATAGTAACGGAGATTTTTTGAATTTTAAAATCCCCCCCCCCCTACCCCAGTCCGATTTCTGCCGTTAAGGAATTTGATCTTTCTTTTTACATAAAAGGACTAAATATCGAGTTTGGTAACAGGTAAACAATAATTGCGACAGCTAGAGCGGTAACAGACAAATATATATATGATTATATGATTTGAAATGGATTGACCCATATGTTAACTAGTCTCAGGTGCATATTAATCATTATCAATATGTTAACGATGCCCGTTATCATGAAGTGATGAGCTGTTCTTGGCTCTTTAGCGAATGAGTGAACTGTAGGCAAGTTGTGGTAGGTATATACCCAGGGGTCCTATTGACCTTAGCCGGGAGTAACCCAGTTAGAGGTCAATTTCATGGTAATGAAGAGTGTGAGAAGGGGGAAAGGGGGTGGACCCTCCCCCTGAAGAATTTAGGGCAGAGTAGTTCGCCCACGGCCTCTCTCTCCCATTTACATCAATTCTTTTTAGCCCCCGCCTCTTTCTAGGTCGAAATTGAATTTGGGGGGCGTAAGTGTATAAATTGCCTCCGATAAATATTCATGGTAAACATTTTAAATTAATTACAAACATTCATTAGTGAATTAACTGAGTTAAATTTGTCTAGCTTATTAGTCCCGGAAAATGAAGGACAAAATATACAGGGCTCGAGAAATAACGGGATTTTCAATGAAACCTTCGTAATACAAATTGTTTCATATATTTGAATAACAGCTTGATTTATTTTATAATTTTACATCTATTCATTAAGTATAATATTAGTGAATTTAAATTAATTAAAACAGAAAGGAAACGTAGTTTTCATTTAGGGGAGTCTTTAATTTTTTTAGCAGCTTTCCCTTAAGTGAAATCAGCTATTGAGGTCGTACTCATGACGCGATTTTCGGAATTTTTCTTCAAATATCCATCGATCCTACATAGAGGATCTTAGAGGTACTCCGCTGTCTCTCTATATCAATGAGATCAGAGTGATTGGTACTGGGCTTTAAAAGAGGTAGCAGCACCTGTCAAGGGACTGACAGCGGAGCCCTGTGAATCCAAAGGTCAATTGAGCAGGACAGGAATCGTCAGTCGACTCCCAAGATGCAAAGAGAGAGTAAGTGTTTCTTTAATTATCTAGCCTAATTGTGCTATATCTCTGATTAAATAGATAAATTAGCTCTTATAGCAGAGATGGTGGAAACGGGAATGCTTGCCGTGCAATATATGACCCTGAGAAGTAGCCGGTAAATAGATTAAATTTATATAATAATAATTTAATTAACCTTTCATTATAATATATATATATATATATATATATATATATATATATATATATATATATATATATATCTACATATTTGTCTGTTACCGCTCTAGGGGTCGCAATTATTGTTAAATCTGCTAAAACCTTTGGCAATGTCTAGGATGTCTCACTGCCGACCACATCTCCCCCTATATTTTAATAACTCAAATTTTAGTAGTCCAAGAACTAAAGAAGGGAGGGGGCGGATGAACAGAACGTATTTGCATAAATCTCACAAAGTAACGAAGGTAAGGTAAGGTTAGAAACGACAGGTAAGGTTAGAAGAAGCTTCCACTAGAGCCGAACACTTACGAAAACGGCCGAACTAATCCGAACGATACCCGGCCACGTGTCCCACGACTTCATAAAAATGCAAATATCTCGGTTAATATTCAAGAGAGAGAATAAATGTATATAATAATATTTAGAGTAAATTTAATTAGCAATTGGTTCTATACAATATTTCGATCCGATGCATAATAACGGGGATATTTTGAATTTTCGAAAATCCCTCCCTATATTGCGATTTCAGCCATTAACGAACTTAATCTGTCTTTTTACATAAAACGGTCAAATATCGAGTTTCGTAACGATCAAACAATAATTGCGACCGCTAGAGCGTTAACAGACAAATATATATATATATATATATATATATATATATATATATATATATATATATATATATATATATAATTTTGAACGGACCTCATTTTCGTCATCTCCTGGGTAGGGTCGGTGAACATTTGAAGAAATTTTTCGAAAATCACGTCATGAGTACGACCTCAATAGCTGATTACCCTTAAGGAATCATTCATTTAAGCTTGAAATAAAGTGCTTCATGATATAAAATCTTATTGTTAATATGACATAAGCAGGAGTGAGGGTTTACCGAAGGCCGAAAACTAAAAAAATGCAACCATTTCGGTTAATAATCCAGATAATGATAAAATGCACATAAAAACATTTATAGAGTATTACATTTTCAAAAATATTTTCGTATATAATACGATTATATACCAAGTTTGATAACGATAAATAAAAATTGCGACCTCTAGAGCGGTAACAGACAAATATATATATATAATTTTGAACGGACCTCATTTTCGTCATCTCCTGGGTAGGATCGACGGACATTTGAAGAAATATTTCGAAATCGCGTCGCTAGTACAACCTTAATAGCTGATTTCCCTTAAGGGAAATCTGCTAAAAAGCTTTAGAAAATTCCATCTCACACGATGAAACAAGTTGGTTGTACACAAGATTTCAATTCGACTCAAAATAAAGGATATACTTTTAATTTTCTAAATCCATCCCCAATTCTAAACTGTAAACTTGATCTTAGTTTTAAATGAATCGCTTATATATTGAGTTCGTTAATTATCAAACAAAATTGTGATCGCTAGAGCAGTAACAGACAAGTATATATATCAAATCAAGATATACAAAAAACAAAAAGGGCTTTTTTTACCTATCAAGGTCAGCCCACTTATCTGCCATATTTAAGGTAATTATTTCCATTTTAGATAATCTTTATATATATAATACTACTGTACTTGTGTAAGTCACTGCACTCCTCCTAAATGGCTGAATGAATTTTTTTGAGTTTGTTTGGGTGACGCCCTGGATGGTTTAGATTCACCAATCAGCCCGGTAGATGGAGCAGGAGTGGGGTTTGTAAGGGAGGCTTAAAATTAAAAATAGCGATATTTCGTCCCCCATTGATTTTTCGGCAAATATGCACAGGATAAAAGTTGTTTATTTTGTTAATTATAGTAACTTTTGTTATATTCACTTTTGTCGTATAACAAAGTATAAACGAGGTATACAATAAAAACTAAAGTGGGAGTCAACAATTTATAGGGCATAAAAGACTGAGCGGAGCTAAACAAAACTCAGTATGTAATTCAGTATTAAAGCCTCCCTAATTATAAGCTATATTAAAATTTCTAGGTAAGAAGGGGAGAGAGGGTTATAAGGGAGGTCTGAAATAAAAATTCGAGATATTTCATTTTCTATTTGTTTTTCGGCCAGACGTGCACATTAAAAAAGTTGTTTTTTGTGTTATTAAAAGTAGCTTTTGTTTTAAACGTAATATTAAATTTAATATCCTAATCACTTGAAATATCATGCAGGACAACTTCTGTCGGGTCCGCTAGTATTGTATAAATATCTTTTCTGTTGACGATATTGTTAAGGGAGCAGCTTAAGTTAAACTTTATTGTGATAAAAATGGAAATTCACTATTTCTATGGACGCCTATTGAATATTTCTTCAGTTTTTATACTTAGATCTTGAATATATTATGCCGTCGACTTGGGTATTACTCCTCTTGATCCAAAAAGTAACCTTTAACTGTCCAATTTTCTATAATATATTTTTCCTTAAAATATAAACAGCATTTGGTGTTAATGCCTATTTATTCTAAAGTTGCTTCTTCTATATGTATATATATATATATATATATATATATATATATATATATATATATATATATCTATATATATATAAAATTGTAACCTCTGTCTGTACATTGATTTTTTTCGCGAAATTTCACGATAACTTTTCGTTTCACATGTCATATACACCATAACTGCATTTTGTTTCTTTGGTGTCTGTTTGTTTGTTTGTTTGTTTATTTGTTTGTTTGTTTATTTGTTTGTTTGTTTGTTTGTTACCTTTTCACGCATAAACGGCTGAACCGAATTTTATGAAACTTGGTATGTATATTACTACTAACCCAACTTAGACTTTAGGCTATATTAATATCCTCTGGGACGAACAGGAGTGGGGGTTATAAGGGAAGCCAGAAATTAAAAATAGCGATATTTCGTTTCCTATTGGTTTTTGGGCAAATATGAACATAACAAAAGTTGTTTATTTTGTTATGTAGAGTAACTTTTGTTATATACACTTTTTTCGTATACCGAATTATAAACGAGATATACGCTGAAACCTATAGCGGAAGTGAACAATTTTATTTGGGACAAAAGACCCAACCGAAATAAATAAAACTCGGTATATGTATTAGCACTAACGTTTTCGTTATAACAAGCCATACCAACATTTCTAGGGACGAGCAGGAGTGGGGGTTATGAGGGAAGCCAGAAATTAAAAATAGCGATATTTCGTTTCCTATTAGGTTTTCGGCAAATATGAACAGAACAAAAGTTGTTTATTTTGTAATTTAGAGTAACATTTGTTATATACACTTTTTTCTTATACCGAATTATAAACGAGATATACACTATAAACTAAAGCGGGAGTCAACTATTTCATTAGGCACTAACGATTAAACCGAACTTAAAAACTCGGTATGTCAATTAGCATTAATTCTTCCATGATTATAAGCTATATTAAAATTTTTAGGTTAGAACGGGAGTGGGGGTTATAAGGGAGGCCTGAAATAAAAAATCGTGATATTTCATTGTCTATTTGTTTTTTGACAAATAACAAAAGTTGTTTACTTTGTTATTTAGATTAACTTTTGTTTTATACATTTCTCCAGGAACAATGTGTGGAGCAAGTAATTTGCGTAGAAATATTGATATGCTCAACAATTCATTCTAATTTGAACTATGAGGTACCTCACCTGGAAAAATTAATTCAAATCTATGTTAATATTTTGTCCTTAGTAACTGAAATCTATGCATTATGCACAGGAGACGGGAAATATGGCAATATAACAAAATATGACAATTTGAAGGACAGTCAAGACTTACATAAAAAATTAATTTTATTATTAACAAATGCCAACAACGGATATTAACCCTAAACACTGGGACGGGTAAATGTCAAAATATTGTGCAAATTAAAGTTTTGCCAAAAAAATACCATAACCATGCTGCCTCAAATAAGTTCCCGGGCGAAGCCGGGTATCTGAGCTAGTATATATATATATATAACTTCAGATTTATACACTAACCATTTATTATTTATGAAAGTGTTTTGAGCCAGAGATCAAAAAAATAATAATTTCTCCATTCACGCATTTATTTCATCATCGACGCGTTTCTAGTGTCCATTACCCCTTTTTAAGGGGCTACTTCTATACTAATTTAGAGAAAAAGTTTGTTAATTACATTGGTTTATACCTCAATACTATTAACTAATTAAAATTTTTATTCTACTCACAGCCATCAACTCTATTTTATATAACAATCCTTATATCTTAAGTAATATTGATAATCTATTAAATAATATAGTCGTCTTCATAAATATAATTGACTAAAATCATTTTTGCATGTCGTTATTAATCAAATCAATTAAGCAATTATAGTAAACTAACCTACTAGAACAATTGAAGATTTAAATTATTTAAACGGTAATTACCTAGGCCTATCTATAACCAGCAATTCCACCCTTTTTAGCAGATTTCCCTTAAGGGAAATTATTAGCAGATTTCCCTTGTGGGAAATTAGCTATTGAGGTTGTACTCATGACGGAATTTTCGAAATTTTTCTTCAAACGTCCATCGATCCTACCTAGTAGATGACGAAAATGAGGTCCGTACAAAACTTATATATATATATATATATATATATATATTTGTTTGTTACCTCTCTAGTGGTCGCAATTTTTGATTGATCGTTACGAAACTCGATATTTAACCGTTTTATGTAAAAAGACAGATCAAATTCGTTAACGGCTGAAATCAGACCAGAGGGAGGGGGAGTTTAGATGGGAGAATTTTCGAAAATTCAAAATATCTCCGTTATTATGCATCGGATCGAAAAATTCGTATAAAACCAATCTTATGGCAAATTAAATTTACTATAAATATTGTTCTATACATTTAATCTGTATCTTGAATATTAACCGAGATAATTGCATTTTTATGAAGTCTGTGGTCGGGTATAGATCGGATTAGGTCGGCCATTTCCGTCATTGCTCGGCTCAGGTGGAATCTTCTTCTAACCTTACCTGTCGTTCCTAACCTTGCCTTACCTTCGTTACTTTGTGAGATTTATGCAAAAATGTTCTGTTCATCCGCCCCCCCCCCTTCTTTAGTTCTTGGACTACTAAAATTTGAGTTATTAAAATGTAAATTATTCTTACAATTCAGAAGCCGTTTCAGTTAGGAATTTATTTTAATTAACTGAAAGATTCCTCATTTCCGTTTGCACTTAATCACGGTGGTGTTGTGTTACCAGTATGCAGATTTCTCTATTATAATACTTCACATGGGAAATCTGCTTAGTTTTCGCTGCCCCTGCGTGACGGACTTTTCTTAATATGATATATGCATTGCGCGGTACGGCATATACTGCCTTGTACCATTTTACCATCGCGAAATGTCCTTAATGGAAATCTGCTTAAATGGATTCTGAGAAGGTCAAAATATTAATTAGGTTTAACCCTGAATACCAGAAATTTTCGCGACTTTCCTTTATTTCGTAGGAGAAAAAAAGCGAGAAATTCTGAATTAAGTGGAAAATGGGAAACCTTGGAGTGTGAGAGAAGTTATATGAGACAGTTTTTCCTTATTTAATACGGTATCTCCAAATGATTGCTGACCCAGGTTATCAGCCGATGTCAAGAGGTTTCCCAGAGTACAATTATTCAAATATCGGAGGGAAATTTTCTTTTCCGCTCTCAATAAGTGCCACGTGCTTTAACAAACACTCAAATGAGGGATCCTCAATGAATTCTTTTGACAAATTTTATCTAAGCCAATAGATGTTTATTTCATTTCATTCTTGAACGTTCTTTCGTCGAGTAAATGAAAATGTTCATGAGACAACACTGTTTTCATTTAATTGGAAAATATACATATTTAAACTTCTAAAAAAAAAGAACTATTTAAAGTTGAGTGAAAAGAAATAAATTAGCAGAACTGAGCATGTTGTTGTTAGATCCACCATTAACCAAAAAGTCCGTCACGCAGGGGCTGCGTAAACTAAGCAGATTTCCCTCGTGAAGTTATGCAATAGAGAAATCTGCATACTGGTAACACAATACCACCGTGGTTAAGTGCAAACGGAAATGAGGAATCTTTCAGTTAATTAAAATAAATTCCCAACTGAAACGGCTTCTGAATTGTAAGAATAATTTACATTTTAATAACTCAAATTTCAGTAGTCCAAGAACTAAAGAAGGGGGGGGGGCGGATGAACAGAACAGATTTGCATAAATCTCACAAAGTAACGAAGGTAAGGTAAGGTTAGAAACGACAGGTAAGGTTAGAAGAAGTCTCCCACCTGAGCCAACCAATGACGGAAATGGTCGACCTAATCCGAACTATACCCGACCACAGACTTCATTAAAATGCAAATATCTCGGTTAATATTCAAGATAGAGAATTAATGTATATAATAATATTTATAGTAAATTTAATTTGCAATAAGATTGGTTCAATACAATTTTTCGATCCGATGCATAATAACTGTGATATCTTGAATATTCGAAAATACCCCTCTAAACTCCCACTCCCTCAAGTGCGATTTCAGCCATTAACGAACTTGATCTGTCTTTTTACATAAAACGGTTAAATATCGAACAAAAATTGCGACCGCTAGAGCGTTAACAGACATATATATATATATATATATATATATATATATATATATATATATATATATATATATATATATATAATTTTGAACGGACCTCATTTTCGTCATCTCCTGGGTAGGATCGATGGACATTTGAAGAAATTTTTCGAAAATCACGTCATGAGTACGACCTCAATAGCTGATTTCCCTTAAGGGAAATCTGCTAAAAATGTCCGTCACGCGGGGCTGCGTTAACTAACCAGATTTCCAACGTGAGTCACGTATTTGCATTTATATCAAAACGTAAATGTTCATTTAAGCTTGAAAAAAGTGCTTCATGATATAACATCTTATTGTTAATATGACATAAGCAGGAGTGAGGGTTTACCGAAGGCCGAAAACTAAAAAAAAAAATGAAAAAATATCGGTTAATAATCCAGATAATGGTAAAATGCACATAAAAACATTTATAGAGTATTACATTTTCAAAAAGATTGGTTCTATACAATTATTCGATCGGACGCATAATAACGGAGATATTAAGAATTTTCGAAATTTATCCCCTCAAAACCCCTCCCCTCCCACTGGCCGGATTTCAGCCGTTAACAAACTTTTTTATCTTTAAACAACAAAATTATTTCTTTTTACATAAAACGATTATATAACGAGTTTGGTAACGATTAAACAAAAATTGCGATCTCTAGAGCGGTAACATCCATATATGTGTATATATATATATATATATATATATATATATATATATATATATATATATATACTAGCTCAGATACCCGGCTTCGCCCGGGAATGCATTTGAGGCTGGATGGTGATAGTATTTTTCAGCAGGCTTTACATTGCACAATATTTTGACATTTACCCATCCCAGTGTTTAGGATTGATACCCGTCGTTGCCGTGGATTTGCTAATAATAGAATATTTGTTCGATAAGGCTTCACTGTCTTCGATATTTTTATATTTCCCGTCTCTTATACATGTAAATATGGTGAATTTTTATTTCAGGCCTCCTTTATAACCCCCCTCCCGTTCGAACCTAAAAATTTTAATATAACTTATAATTATGGAAGAATTAATGCTAATTGACATACCGAGCTTTGTTAAGTTCGGTACAGCCGTTAGTGCCCAATAACATTGTTGGCTCTCGCTAAAGTTTTAACGTATAACTCATTTATACTTATGTATACGACAAAAGTGTATATAACAAACGTTACTCCAAATAACAAAATAAACAACTTTTGTTATGTTTATATTTGCGGAAAAACCAATAGGAAACGAAATATCGCTATTTTTAATTTCAGGCTTCCCTTATAACCCCCACTCCTGCCCGTCCATAGAAATGTTGGTATGGCTTATTATAATGAAGGTCTCACTGCTAATACACATACCGAGTTTTATTTAGTTCGGTTGAGTCTTTTTTGGCAAATAATATTGTTGACTCCCGCCATAATTTTTAGCGTATAACGCTTTTAAACTTCGGTATACGACAAAAGAGTATATAACAAAAGTTACTCTAAATAACAAAATAAACAACTTTTGTTATGTGCATATTTGCCGAAAAACCAATATAAAACGAAATATCGCTATTTTTAATTTCAGGCTTCCCTTATAACCCCCACTCCTGTTCGTCTCAGAGAAAATTAATATAGCCTAAAGTCTAAGTTGGGTTAGTAGTAATATACATACCAAGTTTCATAAAATTCGGTTCAGCCGTTTATGCGTGAAAAGGTAACAAACAAACAAACAAACATACACGAAAGAAACAAAATGCAGATATGGTGTCTATGACATGTGAAACGAAAAGTTATCGTGAAATTTCGCGAAAAAAATCAATGTACAGACAGAGGTTACAATTTTATATCTATATATATATATATATATATATATATATATATATATATATATATATATATATATATATATATATACAATTTGGTAGGATCGATGGACATTTGAAGACATTTTTTGAAACTCGCATCCTCAATAGCTGATTTCCCGTTGGGGAAATCTGCTAAAATATGACTGTAAAAACATTAGCATTCACAACTTTCTTTTGTGCCACAGCAGCGTTACCATTACAACGTTCGTTATGTTACCACGGCAACGAATGTTTCCGATACAGCTTCATTTAAAACTAACTGGGTCTCAGTTTGGTCATTTGAGTTTATTTATTTGGAGCATTCGCAACTAGGCGAAATTGAACAAGTAACAAAATTTCCCACCTACTGTTATGACACACTTGTGATCTCTTCTCACCAAGTACCCTCTATTTCTGTTTAAAAGAAACCGATGAAACGGCGCACACTGGAGCGAGTGATAGGGTAAGCCGGACATTCATTAATATCTCCGTTTCTACTGGTCCTAGAATATTGATTCTGGTGTCATTTTAAAGCACATCGAATACTCTATTGAACTACCTCATCAGCAGTTTTGCCAGATGCGATATAAAGGTAGGATGAATTTTAAATGTGTACATAAAGATTATGTATCGCTTACTAAATAGAGAATTGTGATTTGTGTACACATAATATCAAAATATGTTTTATAAATTGGGGCTCAGGTTAGCCATGTGAGTTAAAGCGTTGACCTTTATCTCACATGGTAAACCTATAGTGGCGAGTTCGATTCTTGCCTGGGCAAAGGAAATTATTTAGTGACGAAATTTATTAAATAACGTCCTAAAATCCCACCCTGTCTAGAAAAGGGTGGTGACCTGTAGATAACCCGTCCCGATTAGCCTGAGTTGCAAAAAGTGATAAATAAAAAGATATTGTTTCTAAGCGATCACTATCGTCGTTAAGTGTTGGCCATAAATATGATATTAAAGGGTCTGAATTAATTAACAGATTATTCAGGATTTCTCTGTTGGTAGCGGTCCTAAAAATATTTAGACAAGAAAAAGACGTATTTAACTATTTCTTCGAACGTGAATGGTGGCGTCAATTTCGTAGAGGAGGAGGCGTTTTACACCGTACGTAGTTGGGAAAGGTCCGCGGGAGGTATAATACGTCTTCCGCACCGAAAGTGTTAACACTAAAAGTAAAATATTTAATGAATAGCCAAGTTTAGGCAAGATCTGACGACGTTGTAAATAAGACAATATACACCTAAAAGCATGCCAAGTGGTATTTTTTCAAGCAAATACAAGCGATTTGCGAATTCAATTAAATAAAATTATTTTCAGCTGGATGTAAAAAAAAAAAAAAAAAAATTAGAGGATTTTAAAAACCTTTTGTGCCAGTTTTTGATTTTTTGTAATACCCTTAATGTGTACTGGAAGCAACAATAATTTATAAAAGTCCGTCACGCAGGGGCTGCGTAAACTAAGCAGATTTCCCACGTGAAGTTTTACAATAGAGAAATCTGCCTAATAACAACTGTAGTAGTAAGAAACCTCTAAACCTAAAACATTATTTAGGGCGTAATAACCCAGTAGTTTCTAGCCCCAATAAACAGTTAACCTAACCTCAAAACCTATTCACTAGGGACGAATAGTTATGGAAACGGCCACCAGAGCTCTCGGCGAAAAGTCCGAACATAGCCTACTGGTGACCACACGCAGAATACAAATGCAAATATCTCGGTTAATATTCAAGATAGAGAATAATTGTATACAACAATATTTATAGTAAATGTAATTTGCAATAAGATTGAAAATTCCGTCATGAGTACGACCTCAATAGCTGATTTCCCTTAAGGGAAATCTGCTAAAATAAAATAAGAGTTCACGACAAATTTAATAAGCCAAGGCTTTTTTTAACACAGCAATTATAACCAGGCATTATGTAAAAACCATTGCAATAATATGGCTAAAAATCAATCTGCTCAATTGAAAAGGGTTTATGTGGTACTAACAATACAATCAAAACCCCAAATTAAAACTTTCATTTTTTCCCCCAGTGTCCAACATTACTGAAGGATCGCTCCAGTGTGCGGCGGGGGGAGAGAGGGGTGGTTACGGCTGGAAACAAGAAAGGGCTAATAACTCATTAAATACTTGAGTTGCGAAATAAATCATAGAAAGTTGTTCGTATTCCACAAAAAGTATAACAAAAACTGATTCCATAACACTTTTGATTCCTACAGATTATAAAGGGGATATTTTGAATTTCGGAATCCCCACCCCCTTTGAACCCCCTCTATTTTAAGTCCGATTACAGTCAATAACTGATATTACTTTGGCTATTGACTGAAACGGATAAATAATAAGTATGTAATACAACAAATAAACAGTTACGAGGGGTGAACATAAAATCATAATTGATGACGCTATCATCCAACGGATTTGCATGAAACTCTCATAATGAAGGTCTCTTGAAAACAATATTTGATATTTAAGTTTAGCTCAAAGTGGTTCATGATGTAATTGGTTTATTGTTAGTATGAACTTTCATGCTGAAAACTAAAACATCTAAATATCTCGGTTAACATTCATGATTCAGGAAATATGAATATGACAACATTTATAGGTAATTAAATTTCGAATAATATTGATTACATTTAAGTTTTGATCCGACTGATAGTAACCGAGATATTTCAAATTCTCTTCTAAATCCCCCACCCCCTTCCTTTTTTATCCGTTAAGGAACTTGATCATTAGTTTTACCTGACACGATTGTGCATTAATATATATATATATATATATATATATATATATATATATATATATATATATATATATTTACATTTTTGAATGGATCACATTTTCGTTATCTCCTGCTTGGATTGATGTATATTTGTAGAAATTGTTCGAAAATCTGCAATTTAGTCATGAATACAACCTCAATAGCTGACTTTTCTGTATATATATATATATATATATATATATATACTATATACAGTATAGTATATACATATTATATTATATACACATATTTTTTTTCTCTTTTCTTAAATGATATTGAATGAAACCCCAAAACTTTTTCAATTTAACGGGAGCACAAGCAAATCATGTTATGTTCAAATCAGATATTTTCTTTGTTGTGTACATTGTTAAAATTTTCACGGTTATTTAGAGTGTAATACATGAGAATTTTGTAATCGTTCCTCATCGTTGGTCTAAGGGAGTTTATATTTACAACTAACGTTGAATACACTTAGACACATTGTAATACGAGACCTACCATAAGTTCCGCTCTGCCCTAACTAAACATGACTAATGTACGTTATGTATGTATTATATACTCTCAAACATTATATCTCAGAAACATGGATTAGTCTATGAGAAATTGCTTACCATATGCTATTTCTTTATACAGCTAACTCCCAAATTTAGGGGCAACATCTCTGTGGATTTTCTATTGAGAAAAACGTAGAGCTCAGCAGGATATGATAAATACTATTTGAAAATTTGACTTCTTTCAAAATACCCGGTACTTGTGCATTATATCCACCACATTTTAGTTCCACTTGTTCCACGCTAGAGTGCGCTACTGTTTTAAGTAGTACGATTCATTGTCCGCAAGGGAGGTTATACTTACCTTATAACCTTCTACGGAATTATAATGATAAATAAAAGAAAACACAATTTTTAAAAATAAAACATTTTATCCACATTTAGGCGGGAAATGTGTGGAAATACCGTTTTTCATATCTAAGAGACACAACTCCCTCATGTAACTGTTCCAATCAATAGCAGACTTATCGGAAATTTTGAGTTGTTTTTTGCAAAAATTGACAGATGTCAATTCTTCGCACCAGCAGTAAATGAACTTCAATGCATTACAAAACGGGATTTTACTTCCTTCGAACCAAGTGTCAATCCGAACGCCGACTTGCTCACCACACTTTCTTACATTACACTTCCAAAAAAGACTTTTTTTTCCACTATAAAGTTTCATACAATGTGATTTAGAACACTTTCTTCTGATAGCCAAAATATTCCTCTCCTGTAAATATTTAACAGCGTCTTCTTCAGTCGTTGGCAAATCCCAAAGAGGCATTTTTAAAGGACTAAGAAACACTAAACAGCACAATAAACAGCAAACACAACTATGTCAAAAGATAACCTCATTAGCCTGGGAGAGCTAGCGTCGCACTTCAGTAGCGCATTCTAGCGTGGAACTAATGGAACTAAAATGTGGTGGATATAATACACAAGTACCAAATACCCAATATGGATTGACGTTAGACGAAAAAAAAATCGTGGTATAATTTCATGAAGTGATCCAATAACAATATCAACCTAAATTAAAAATTATTGGGGTAAGCCATTGACTATGGAATGTCCACTTTTACCAAAGTGGTTCTAAATTAAAATTTAGTTTCTCATAGTAATTGAATCACTTCATGTAATTTTACCACGAATTTTTTCACTTGATTTCTGGCGTCATCACATATCGTATTCGCATGTACTTCACACTGAAAAAGTTCAATGAAAACAATATTTGGCATTTAAGCTTCCAATAAAATGGATCATGATATAACAGCTTATAGTTCGTATGGCTTGAGTAGGAGTGGGGGTTTACTGAAGGGTGAAAGCTAAAAAAAAAAATCTGTACCGCAGGGTCTACGCTATCTAAGCAGATTTCTCTCGTGCGGAAC
Organism: Riptortus pedestris; assembly: GCA_019009955.1. NCBI lineage: Eukaryota > Metazoa > Arthropoda > Insecta > Hemiptera > Alydidae > Riptortus > Riptortus pedestris. Next base: position 18,381,919 of record CM032228.1, read on the forward strand.
GTATTTGCATTTGGTTAAATCACAAAAACTTTTTGTAATTTATTGGCTCCTCACCAATTTTATTTTCTTAATAAACGCTGAGCGCTTTCGGGGGTACTAAATCCCCATCCTCAGAGTCTAAAAAACAATTGTAACACCATAATAAAGGAGTTCTTAAAAAAAATCAGTTTCTTAAAAAAATGTTTTACATAGTTGGTCATATAACTAAAACAGTCTATTAATTACATTATTACATTCCCCCCCCCCCCCCCAATAATAACACCTATATTCAAAATTTGAATATAGGTGTTATTATGTTGGGGAAAAAAAAAAAATTGTTATAATGTTTGATAGACTGTTTGTTATATGAACCAACTTATGTAAAAACATTTTTAAGAACTGGTTTTTTATGACTCCTAATTATGGTGTTACATTGTTTTTTAGCTCTGAGGATGGGGATTTAGTCCCCCGAATAGCGACTCAGCGTTTATAAGAAATAAAATTGTGAGGAGCCATAAAAAAGTTTTGTGATTAACCATTCAACACCCTCACCACCAGCTAAAAATAAATCTTATTTTGCATTTGTGTCTAACAGTAAAAGTTATATTAATGAGAACAATATTTGGTATTTAACCTTCAGATTCAATGTTTCATGATATAACAGCGTATTGTTAATATGACATGAGTACGAGTGGGGTTTAATGATGGGGGAAAACTAAGAAATGCAAATATCATGGTTAATAATCAAGATAGTGAGTATTCAACAGAATATATATATATATATATATATATATATATATATATTTATATTTATATATATTTATTTATTAATTTCCTTCCTGAAGTAACCCTACAGGAAGGGATTTAATTAGCCACACGTCCCGTACAATAATTAGTACATAACGTGTGCTTGATACATTTTTTTTTTAAACTATAATAACATAAAATATTTGCACAATAAAATTATTTACAACAAAGAAAAAGAAAAGAATAACAAAAACAATCTTTGAATTCAATGCTGAATAATTAATTAATTTAACTGTATTGCAGTTTCAAAGACTACAGGAAGTCATACATTTCTTCAGCAAACTGTTTTAATGGTTTATTATGTTTATAAAATAATATTTTTTCCTCAACAGGCCAATTTTTTTGTCGACATTTTAGTTGGGTTTTAAAGCTTTCTCTTTGGTCTGTTAGTAGTCTGCAGTCATAGAGCGATTGTCTGTAAGTCTGTTCAGTTCTAAAGTCGCAGTAACAGTTTTGGTTGTATATATACATATACAATTTGGTAGGATCGATGGACATTTTGAAGAAATTTTTTGAAAACTCGCGTCTTCAGTACAACCTCAATAGCTGATTCCCGGTTGGGGAATATCATGGTTTAATAATTCAAGATAGTGAGTATTCAACAGTTATATATATATATATATATATATATATATATATATATATATATATATATCAGTGTGTTTGTTAGTGCTCTAGCGGAAACAATATTTGTTTAATCGCTATCAAACAGGATATTTTAACGTGTTATAAAAATGTAAATATCAAGTTCCTTAATGGCTGAAATGAGACCAGTGGGATTTCGTAAATTTTAAATATCTCCATTAACTAAAAGTCTGATCGAAAAATTATATAGAATCTTATTGAAATTTCTAATAAAATTCTAATAGAAGTATCTATATGTAATATTTAAGTAATATATGTACTTTCTTCTCTGCACGAATATTATATTGCAGAGATTTTGATTTTTCGTTTTTAACCTGCAGTAAACCCCCACTGCTGCACATGTCATATTAAGAATAAGCCGTTACATAATGAACAATTTATTTAAAGCTTAAATAGGGGATATTGTCGTCATTGAACTTCAATTTTGTGAGATATCAAATAAGTGGTAAATCGAAAATATTGTTCTATATCGTACTCGATTTATTAACTGTTTCATTTCACACTAAAGATCATATTAGTTAACGACTAAAATTGCTGTTGGAATGGGGAAGGGGTTCAGAAGGGGATTTTGAATATTAATAATATCCCTGATATTATGAGACGGATTGCAAAATGTTAAAGAACTATTCTAGTTAACCTATTGATACTCTTCAATTATCACGTTATAAAGTTGTTCATAACTCTAGTATTAAGGTAGTTATTTGTAATTTCTTGTTTTCAGCCTTCAGTAACCCTCCCACAACCTTTTACGCATCGGGTTTTTACATAGAAATAGAGAATATATCTTGTGCGTCATACCAACACTTGGGAAATCTGCTTAGTTGACGCAGCCCCTACGTGACGGACATTTGTTTAGGACCAACATTTATTAACAGATTTCCTCTGAGGGAAATCTACTATTGAGGCCGTACTCATGACGCAAAAATTTCTTCAAATGCTATATATATATATATATATATACATACATATATATTTGTCTGTTAACGCTCTAGCGGTCGTAATATTTGTTTGATCCCTACCGTTCTCAATATTTACACGTTTTATGCAGAAAGAAAGATCAAGTTCGTTAATGGCAGAAATCGGACCAGGAGGGGGGTTAATAGGGGGATTTCGAAAAATTGTATAGAACCAATCATAATGAAAATTAAATTTACTATAAATATTGTTATATACATTTATTCTTTACCTAGAATATTAACCAAGATATTTGCATTTTTATTAACTGTGTGCGGACAACGGACGAGATGAGATCGGCTGATGTCGGGTCTATTCGTGAGTATCTCCCGAAAGCTAGTTCGGCCGTTTCCGTAACTGTTCGGCTCTCGCGAAATTGGTTTAGAGACTCGTTACTACTACTGTTACTAGTATGCAGATTTCTCTATTGTAAAACTTCTCGTGGGAAATCTGCTTAGTTTACGCGGCCCCTGCGAGACGGACTTTTTATTTCGAACTCGATTTAGATGAAGCTTGACCCCGAACACATATACATATTTCATTTCACTTGCTTAGTCTACGCAGGAGATGCATAACTGAGTTCTTGTAGGGAAAATCACATCTTGACGATATGACCTACTTAGCAGATTTCCCCTTCAGGGAATCTACCAAGGTAGATGTATATATATATAAAAGTCCCAGAGCAGCCCTTATTTAAACTCACCCAAACTCTATCTGAGAGGAAAGGAAAGAAGAAGTAACGATGTCCATTCTTTAAGATTAGCTAGGAATGGAAGTCCTAACCCTTCGACTAAATTTCTATTTATATAGTTGGCCATTTCAAACCATTTCTATTACACCAACCCTCCCCTCCAACTATAAACTCTAAGCTTCGTTTATCATAGAAAAATATTGTATAGCACTTGTCAAATAATTTAAATAACTGCTGAAAGTGTTTTGGATGGGTCGTTGTAAGCTATTAAATTTTCATATATAAATATATATATTTTTCTTTTACATGAAATTCAGTTTTTCCATTGTGTATTCAACTTAGATGAATTCCCTTAAGGAGAATCAGCTATTGATGACTTACTCATGATGCGATTTTGGATGACTCCTTTGGTTATGTCGAAAATGAGGTCCGATTAAATTTTCATATATATATATATATATATATATATATATATATATATATATATATATGCCTGTTAACACTCTAGCTTTCGTAACTTTGGTTTGATCGTTATCAAACTCGATATTTAAACTTTTTATGTAAAAGTAAGATTAACGGCTGAAATCGAACCAGGAATTGGGCAGCGGCTTAAGAGGGAGGCAATTTCTAAAATGCAAAATATTTCCGTCATTAGATGTCCAATCGTAAAAGTCCGTCACGCAGGGGCTGCGTGAACTAAGCAGATTTCCCACGTGAAGTTTTACAATAGAGAAATCTGCCTAATAACAACTGTAGTAGTAAGAAACCTCTAAACCTAAAACATTATTTAGGGCGTAATAACCCAGTAGTTTCTAGCCCCAAAAAACAGTTAACCTAACCTCTAAACCTATTCACGAGGGACGAATAGTTATTAACGAACTTGTTCTTCCTTTTTACATAAAACGATTAAATTCCGAGTTCGGTAACGATCAAACAAAAATTGCGACCGCTAGAGCGTTAACAGACAAATATATATATATATAATTTTGAACGGACCTCATTTTCGTCATCTCCTGGGTAGGATCGATGAACATTTGAAGAAATTTTTCGAAACTCGCATCATGAGTACGACCTCAATAGCTGATTTCCCTTAAGGGAAATCTGCTAAAATGGTATAGAACTTATCATATTGCACAATTTATTTACCTTTAAGTGTTGTATACATTTGGTAATTAACTGAGATATTGGACATTTTCAGTTTGCAGCCTTCAGTAAACCCCCACTTCTACTCATGTTATATTAACAATAAGCTGTTATAACATTAAACGTTATTCGAACATACCATATGCAATTTTGTGACATGGCTCAACCTGGTGCCCTCTCCTGTCATGTTAATATTGAGGTTTCCTTTGTTCATCCTATCCTGTTTTAGGCATTTCATCTATACTAAGGGACTTTCCTTTTTAGTAGATTTCCCAGAAGGGAAATTAGCGATTGAAGATATATATATATATATATATATATATATATATATATATATACACACACACATATATAGATTATAATTGTCTGCTAGCGATACAGCGGTCGCAATGTAAGCTTGATCGTTACCAAACTCGATATTTAAACGTTTTATGTAAAAATAAAGATCAAGTTCGTTAATGGCTAAAATCGGAAAATTGGGATGGGGGGTTAGGAGGGTTATTTTGGAAAAATCGAAATATCTCCGTTACTATACGTCGGATCGAAATCTTGTGTGTAAACAATCTCATTGCAAATTAAATGTAGTATAAATATTGTTATATACATTTATTCTCTATCTTGAATATTAACCGAGATATTTGCAATTTTAGTTTTCGCCTATTGTCGGTTCTGTTCGTTTGATCCCGCTGAAAGTTAGTTCGGCCGTTTCCGTAACTGTTCGGCTCTCGTGAAATCGGTTTAGAGACTCGTGTAAGCTTTTACTTTATGAGATATATGCAAATACGTTCTGTTGCCCCTCCCCCCCCCCTTTAAAATCGTACTTCCACATGAACAAAAAATAGTTGTGTTATGGATGATCTACTTGCACACAAAGTTTCCCAAATTTCCCTAACCGCTCTTCTTAGATATCTCTTAGTTTTCCCTTATATAAAATATATTGAAAAGGTAGTTCTTAGTGTTCCACTTACCGACAAACTGCATCCTTCTTTAATGTCAGGGAGAGGCAAGGAGTCATTAAACTTCTTCTGAACAACAAAGGTAATAAGAGAGATGGCCGCGTCTAGAAGTTCGTTCGAATTGATCGACTCCATTTGGGTCATCTTGCTGAAACATGATGTATTGTTATAAGTTTTTTTTTTTTAATTTTTATAATAGCAGAAAATATTGCTCTGTCGCCAATGAATATCCACTCTATAATGATTAAGGTTCTGGTTACAATAACCTTTGTATCAATGGTACTTGTGCAATAACATTTATATCAATAGTGGTTCTGGTTACAATAACCTTTATATCAATTTTGGTACTGGTGCAATAACATTTATATCAATAGTGGTTCTGGTTACAATAACCTTTATATCAATTTTGGTACTGGTGCAATAACCTTTATATCAATAGTGGTTCTGGTTACAATAACCTTTATATCAATTTTGGTACTGGTGCAATAACCTTTATATCAATAGTGGTGCTGGTGCAATAACCTTTATATCAATAGTGGTTCTGGTGTAATAACCTTTATATCAATAGTGGTACTGGTTACAACAACCTTTATGTCAATAGTGGTACTGGTGCAATAACATTTATATCAATAGTGGTACTGGTTACAACAACCTTTATATCAATAGTGGTGCTGGTACAATAACCTTTATATCAATAGTGGCACTGGTTATAATAACCTTTATATCAATAGTGGTGCTGGTACAATAACCTTTATATAAATAGTGGGTCTGGTTACAATAACCTTTATATCAATAGTGGTGCTGGTACAATAACCTTTATATCAATAGTGGGTCTGGTTACAATAACCTTTATATCAATAGTGGTGCTGGTACAATAACCTTTATATCAATAGTGGTTCTGGTGCAATAGCCTTTATATCAATAGTGGTACTGGTGCAATAGCCTTTATATCAATAGTGGTACTGGTGCAATAGCCTTTATATCAATAGTGGTACTGGTGCAATAACCTTTATATCAATAGTGGTTCTGGTGCAATAGCCTTTATATCAATAGTGGTGCTGGTGCAATAACCTTTATATCAATAGTGGTTCTGGTGTAATAACCTTTATATCAATAGTGGTGCTGGTGCAATAACCTTTAGATCAATAGTGGTATTGGTACAACAACCTTTATATCAATAGTGGTACTGGTACAATAACCTTTATATCAATAGTGGTACTGGTACAATAACCTTTATATCAATAGTGATGCTGGTACAATAACATTTATATCAATAGTGGCACTGGTGCCATAACCTTTATATCAATAGTGGGTATGGTTACAATAACCTTTGTATCAATGGTACTTGTGCAATAACATTTATATCAATAGTGGTTCTGGTTACAATAACCATTATATCAATAGTGGCACTGGTTACAATAACCTTTACATCAATAGTGGCCCTGGTGCAATAACCTTTATATCAATAGTGGTACTGGTTACAATAACCTTTATATCAATAGTGGTTCTGGTGCAATAACCATTATATCAATAGTGGTGCTGGGTGCAATAACCTTTATAATCAATTAGTGGTACTGGTTACAATAACCTTGATTATCAATGAGTTGGTACTGGTTGCAATAATTTTTATATCCAATTGGTGCTGCTGAGTGCAATAACCTTTATCTCAATAGTGGTTTTGGTGCAATAACGTTTATATCAATAGTAGCACTGGTTACAGCAACCTTTATATCAATAGTGGTTCTGGTCACAATAACCTTCATATCAATAGTGGTTCTGGTTAAAATAACCTTTATATCAATGGTGGCACTGGTTGCAATAACCTTTATATCAATAGTGGTTCTGGTTACAATAACCCTTTATATCAATTGTGGTTTTGGTGCTATAACCTTTATATTAATAGTGGTGCTGGTGCATTAAACCCTTATATCTTTAGTGGCAATGGTTGCAATAACCCTTTTTATCAATAGTAGGCACTGGTGCCACATCATTGATATCAATAGTGAGTTCTGGTTACAATAACCTTTAATATCTATAGTGGTTACTGGTAGCTATACCCTTTTATATCATTTGTGGCCCTGGTACAATAACATTTATATCAATAGTGGCAATGGTTACAATAACCTTTATATCAATAGTGTGCTGGTACAATAACCTTTATATAAATAGTGGGTCTGGTTACAATAACCTTTATATCAATAGTGGTTTTGGTGCAATAACGTTTATATCAAATAGTGGGTGCTGGTACAATAACCTTTATATAAATAGTGGGTCTGGTTACAATAACCTTTATATCAATAATGGTGCTGGTACAATAACCTTCATATCAATAGTGGTTCTGGTTACAATAACCTTCATACCAATATGCTGCTGGTGCAATAACTTTATATCAATTTTGGTACTGGTGCAATAACCTTTATATCAATAGTGGCACTGGTACAACAACCTTTATATCAATAGTGGTGCTGGTACAATAACCTTTATATAAATAGTGGGTCTGGTTGCATTAACCTTTATTTCAATAGTGGCACTGGTGCAATAAACCTTTCTATATTCAATAAGTGGGTATGGGTTACAATAGCCTTTATATCAATAATGGTGCTGGTACAATAACCTTTATATCAATAGTGGGTCTGGTTACAATAACTTTTATATCAATAGTGGTGCTGGTGCAATAACCTTTATATCAATAGTGATGCTGGTACAATAACATTTATATCAATAGTGGCACTGGTTACAACAACCTTTATATCAATAGTGATGCTGGTACAATAACATTTATATCAATAGTGGCACTGGTTGCAATAACCTTTATATCAATAGTGGTACTGGTGCAATTGCCTTTATATCAATAGTGGTACTGGTACAATAATCTTTATATCAATAGTGGGTATGGTTACAACAACCTTTATATCAATAGTGGTGCTGGTACAATAACCTTTATATAAATAGTGGTTCTGGTTACTATAACCTTCATACCAATAGTGCTGCTGGTGCAATAACCTTTATATCAATAGTGGTTACTTGTGCACAATAACCTTTATATCAATAGTTGGCACTGTTGCCATAACCTTTATATCATTAGTGGGGTTGGTTATAACCTTTATATCAATAATGGTGCTGGTGCAATAACCTTTATATCAATAGTGGCCCTGGTGTAATAACCTTTATATCAATAGTGGCACTGGTGCCATAACCTTTATATCAATTTTGGTACTGGTTACAATAACCTTAATATCAATAGCGATACTGGTACATTAACCGTCTATAATCAATAGTGGTGTGCTGGTACAATAACAATTTATATCAATAGTGGCACTGGTTAACAATAACCTTTACATCAATAGTGGCCCTGGTACAATAACCTTTATATAAATAGTGGGTCTGGTTACAATAACCTTTATATGAATAGTGGTTTTGGTGCAATAACGTTTATATCAATAGTAGCACTGATTACAGCAACCTTTATATCAATAGTGATTCTGGTTACAATAACCCTTTGTATCAATAGTGGTACTTGTGCAATAACATTTATATCAATAGTGGTTCTGGTTACAATAACCTTTATATCAAATTTTGGTACTGGTTGCAATAACATTTATATCAATAGTGGTTCTGGTTACAATAACCTTTTTATAATCAATTTTTTGGTAAATGGTGCAATAACCTTTATATCAATAGTGGTTCTGGTGTAATAACCTTTATATCAATAGTGGTGCTGGTGCAATAACCTTTAGATCAATAGTGGTATTGGTACAACAACCTTTATATCAATAGTGGTACTGGTACAATAACCTTTATATCAATAGTGGGTATGGTTACAACAACCTTTATATCAATAGTGGTGCTGGTACAATAACCTTTATATAAATAGTGGGTCTGGTTACAACAACCTTTATATCAATAGTGGTGCTGGTACAATAACCTTTATATCAATAGTGGAGCTGGTTACAATAACCTTTATATCAATAGTGATGCTGGTACAATAACATTTATATCAATAGTGGCACTGGTTGCAATAACCTTTATATCAATAGTGGGTATGGTTACAATACCTTTATATCAATAGTGGTACTGGTGCTATAACCTTTATATCAATAGTGGTCTGGTACAATAACCTTTATATCAATAGTTGTGCTGGTACAATAACCTTTATATCAATAGTGGGTATGGTTACTATAACCTTTATATCAATTTTGGTGCTGGTACAATAACATTTATATCAATAGTGGCACTGGTTACTATAACCTTTATATCAATAGTGGTGCTGGTGCAATAACTTTTATATCAATAGTGGTGCTGGTGCAATAACCTTTATATCAATAGTGATGCTGGTACAATAACATTTATATCAATAGTGGCACTGGTTACAACAACCTTTATATCAATAGTGGTTCTGGTGCAATAGCCTTTATATCAATAGTGGTACTGGTGCAATAGCCTTTATATCAATAGTGGTACTGGTGCAATAGCCTTTATATCAATAGTGGTACTGGTACAATAATCTTTATATCAATAGTGCTACTGGTGCAATAATGCCCCCCCCCCCACTCCAGCGACACCTCGCCCGGTGGTTGTTGTCCAGGCTACACTGCTATAATCAGCAGGCACTGACGATGGAGCACTGACTCCGAAAGTGTAGTTTACATAAAATTATAAACAATAGTAGGGGACAAACCCTTTTAGCTGATTTCCCTTAAGCGAAATCTCCTTCAAAGTTCGACACCCAGGGACTGTTATAGTGATCTTATCTCATCTCATATTCTGAAAACCAGGAAGTACTAATTACTCGGTTAGTATTTGAGTTTTTAAATAATGCATTGCTCAACAATTGTAGAACATCAATATTTAAACAATATTGGTTCTGTAACATTTTTCATGAGACTCATAAAAACACAAACACAATATTTTGAATTTTCGACCACCTCTCTAAACCGTCCCGGCCTATTCCAGGTCCTATTTCTACCAATAACAAATATGATCTTCAGTGTTGAAACGGTTGAATATCAAATAGGGTACTTGTTCTATAACATTTTTGATCCAATGTACAGGGTCCGGCAAAAAAACCTCCCTGATTTCAATAGGCATTTGCAAAAAGAAAAAGAAACATACAGAACGATTACTTATATTTGTGAATAGCGTATATAATGCCATTTTACATCACTTAGTATACTTTACTTGGTTTTGAAAATTATGTCCGATAAATGATGTCCCTCATTGTTAAGACATTCACGAAGTCTTTCCCTGAAGTTGTCCATAGTTCTTCATGTACCTTCCCTTGGAATGGCTGCCACTTCCTGCCTAATGACATCTTTTAGTTCTTGCAGAGTTCTGGGACGATGTTTGTACACTTTAGCCTTTAGGTAGCCCCACATAATTTTCAAAACCAAGTAAAGTAAACTAAGTG
>CM032228.1:18397500-18502500 GCA_019009955.1 Riptortus pedestris
AAACAAACTGGATGGTTTACCCACTCGAGAGCATGCTACGTAAAATTGCCCGTGTGATAAACAAGGTGTACTCAAATCTAAGCCACAAATAGACATCGTTTGGCCTTGGGATTTGTTGATTCTCATTGAAAATGCCAATCTAATTGGAAACTGTATTCGTTTCAATTGAATTGGCACATCTGTAGGTATGGCAGGAATCCGTGGTATTAATATATTTTCACTTTTGAACTTGCCATTTAAAATGCTGGCTTCGATAACATTTTTCATTAATTTTCGAATGACTAATCGTGTACCGTTGCACAGCCGTGGCGGGTTTAAATTACGAAGCAAGATAATTGGAGATCCAATCTTCAATTGTAAATTATGCGATGGCATGCCTGGCAAATCCAGTGAGTTCAAAAATTCTGTGGGAAAATTGACAGCTTCGCTGGCATCGAAAACTGTAGCAATAGATTTGTATGATACCAAGTTCCCTGGCAACAACTTGCAATCTTGCATTTGTTGTATCTTCAAATTTAACCCTTCACAGGCAAGGCTGGGTCGCCGGTGACCCAGAGGTTGGTAAAAATAATATTCTGAGTAAAGTAAGGGAAGGAGGGGAGGGGGAGAGCACGGTACCCCTCCTCTCCTTCCGAGAGTTGATGAAAAAGAAATTGAGAATCAGCCTGGACCCATCACTTCAAGATGTCGGTGTCCTTTTTGTGAAAAATCAAGAGATAATAAGGGTACATCAAACTGCGCTCATTGTAATCGCAGCCTATGTGCTGAGCATAGGCTAAGTATTTGATCTCGATGCATTACCAGAGTCTCATCTGAAGAAGATGAAGAAATAGAAGATTGTTAGATTGTTCTGAGTTTGAAGTATTAGTGAACTTTCATTACTAAGAGTTTATTCCCTTTTTTTGATTTTTTATCCCTCATACTTTCTTATTCTTTTTTCCGTGGAGTATTTTTTTATATATATTTTTTCTGTAAGAGTTTAAACTATTTATTTTGATCTGGAAAGTTTTTGACTGTTCAGAGTAGGAAAAATTATTGCTGGACTGCCTGATGAAATGGAAGACTGATAACTTACTGAAAAGTACTTAATCACTAAGATTTTATTAAATTTTCTCGTCTTTTATAGCTGGAAATTTCTTATTTTTTCCCTTCTAGGAGTTTACTCGTTTAATTTTTATCTTTTATCCTATACGGATACCAAAGGTCTGGAACTCTACGTTCCTACTAATTTAAGTATAGTTCCTACTAATGTAAGTTTTTTTATTTTTATCATATTATGTATATTGCTAAATAAAATAAATTTTTCAAACTATACATTCTTTCTTTATATAAAAAACAACAACTACAACTGGAATATTTTTGTTAAAATGAAAAAAATGTGCTATAAATATGACTGGGTCACCCGTGGCCCAGCTTGCCTGCATTGTAATTTTCATATTCCTTTTCTGTGAAGGGTTAAATTGTCAACGTCTGCATTTTTTGCTGCTAAAATAGCTCTTTCTGCAAGCCACTCATGATTTATGTACTGTGTGTGTACATCGGGAAATATTTGTTGAATGAGAGTATCTTGCGAATCAGCGATTGTGCAGAAATCGGTCGGTAATTTTACGTATCCAGTTTCATCTGTAGCAACTTTTCCATCACCGATATCTAAGAATTGTTTTGAGAATGTTTCAGCGGAAGCATTTGAACGCGCATATTTACTTTCAGCTGTACTTTTTCAACATTACGCCACAATGGAGATGATTTTAAGCAAGCGTTGATCTCATCAGCGTATGTTGAACGTAGAATGACGGGAAGTGTTTGTCTGAAATCATCTCAAAGCACCAACAGAGTGCTGGCAAATAGTTTGTCGTTGTTTTTAATATCTTTCAATGTCCTGTCCAGCGCCTCAATTGAATGTTTGTGTGCCATAGTTCATTCATCCCAGATGATAATTTTAAACTGTTTCAGCACGGTGGACATGGACGATAGTTTTTTAATGTTACACACTGCGTCAGGGTTATTTTGAGTATTTAGTGGCAGCTTAAATACTGAATGAGCTGTTCTGCCTCCATTCAATAAAGTTGCCGCAATGCCCGAGGGCAATGGCCGATGCGATGACATTATTTTCATTAAAAAAATTATTATTTTATTAATGTTATTTTATTTTCATAAATTTTTTTTTAGATTTGCCATAAGCTAAGGGAAATTTTAATCGAAGTACAGTTAAAACACTATAATTGATCAGTTATCGAGCGGGATGATAATGATTAAATTACTAAAATGGCTATAAAAAAATAGGGGTTGGTGATAAAAAAGTAAAAATTTAGGGTTGTATGTATTTTTTAATGCCACAGTATAAAAAAATAAAAACAAAAAATTCCGTCCAAAAATTAAAAAAAAATTGTTAAGGGTGAACAACCCTTATCACTTAGGGGTATGAAAAATAGATAGTAGCCGATTCTCAGACCTACTGAATACGCATATAAAATTTGGTAAAAATCGGTAAAGCCGTTTCGGAGGAGTACGCTAACTAACATTGTGACATGGAAATTTTATATATATTAGATATGTGTGTGTCCATGCGTGTGCGAGAGTGATAGAGCATCCTGAATGGCAGATTTCCATATCCATCCATTCTAAATAACGGAATATATTTGTTACTGAATTAATAAAATATTGAGAATAGCTCAAAATGTCTTGGACCTTGAATACTTCAGGCAAGAATAAATCCGTGTTGTAATTTATTTAAGGCTATCGATTAATTGAGTTATCCATACTCACGCAGAAAATTCAATTATATAATTAGAGGATTCATCTCTTTTCTTGTTCAATCGGCCGTGAAAACTCCTTATTAGGAGTATACAAGATGGCGAGAATATCATCTTCAATATGAAGAAGCCTTTAATGAAATCCCTTTGCCTTTAATTAATTAAAAGTAATTGGACCATGAGCAGATATTATCAAAGAAATAGACTAATCTTTGTTGAATGCTAAACAAATATTTATTCAGAGCTCTTCGCAATCTGTATATAATCCAATTCTTATCTGGGCATTACCCCGAGGGATGAAATGGGGAGTCAGTAAACTAAGCAGATTTCCTACTTTGCGAGGGTAAAAATATTGAACCAGCTACAGGTCAAATAAACATTTACAGAATGCAAAATATTAAATGTGTCCCCTCAGTAAATGTTCAATGAAAACAATATTTGGTATTTAAGCTCCCAAATAAGTCGTACTTAACATAAAAGCTTATGACATAAGTAGAAGTGGGGGTCTAGTGAATGCTGAAAACTAAAATGTGCAAACATTTCGATTAACATCCATGTTAGAGAATAGAGTATTTGACAACACATATAGGACATTAAATTTTGGAATACAATTGGTTCTATCCCTTTTTTTTTTTTGATCGGGCTTATAATAGCGATGATTTTTCGAATATTCGAAATTCAATCTCCTCTCGACCACCTTTTCAATTTCAGCCATGATGAGGCAATCGGAACCACTGAGCATCGGTCTTAATACACTAAATACACCTTGGTTCGTATTTTTCATTCTCAAGAAGGCATTGGGAATTTATTGAAAGAATAAGGAATTTATTTCATACTGTACTATACCCACCCAAATCCATAAGATATTACATTTCCTCAATAAAGTAATATATATGTGTATATATATATATATATATGTATATATATATATATATATATATATATATATATATATATATATATATATATATAAAATTGTAACCTCTGTCTGAACATTGATGTTTTTTCAAAATTTCACTATACTTTTTCGTTTCACATGTCATAGACTCCAAACCTGCATTTTGTTTCTTTCGTGTATGTTTGTTTGTTACCTTTTCACGCATAAACGGCTGAGCCGAAATTTATGAAACTTGCTTTGTATGTTACTACTAACCCAACTTAGATTTTAGGCTATATTAATATTCTATGAGACGAACAGGAGTGGGGTTTATAAGGGAGGCCTAAAATTAAAAGTAGCGATATTTCGTTTTCTATTGGGTTTTCGGAAATATGCACATAACGAAAGTTACTTATTTTGTTATTTAGAGTATCTTTTGTGATATTCACTTTTGTCTTATAACCAAGTTTAAATGAGATATACACTAAAACTTTAGTGGAGCCAACAATTTTATTGGGCACTATCGATTGAACCGAACTTAACAAAACTTGGTATGTCAATTAGCATTAATTCCTCCATGATTATAAGCTATATTAAAACTTCTAGGTTTGAACGGGAGTGAGGGTTATAAGGGAAGCCTGAAATAAAAATTCGCGATATTTCATTGTCAATTGGTTTTTTGAAAAACGTGCACATAGCAAAAGTTGTTTGCATTGTTATTTAGAGTAACTTTTGTTTTTTACATTTTTTTCGGGAACAATGTATGAAGCAAGTAAGAATATTAATATGCTCAGCAATTCTTTCCAACATGAACTACCAGGTACCTCACCTGGAAAAATTAATTCAAATCTATGTTAATATTAAAAATGTCCTTAATAATTCAAATCTTTGCATAATGCACAGGAGACGGGAAATATGACAATATGCAGGACAGTGAAGTCTTACTTAAAAAATTAGATTTATTAATAACAAATCCACAGCAACTATGGATATAAACACTGTGACGGGTAAATATCAAAATGTTGTGCAAAATAAAGCCTTGCCAAAAAAAAAAAATACCATCACCATTCAGCCTCAAATGAATTCCCGGGCGAAGCCGGGTATCTGAGCTAGTATATATACATATGTATATATATATATATATATATATATGTGTGTGTGTGTGTGTGTGTGTGTGTGTGTGTGTGTGTGTGTGTGTGTGTGTGTGTGTGTGTGTGTGACTGAAAAAGAGAATTGGTGTCTCCTTCAAGAGAACGGGCTGGAATCTGCCAACTTTCAATAAAATGTGTTATGAACCTTATTACTCTGTTTTGCAATTTAAATATTAATATATGCATTATTGAGTTAAACCACTGCATAATACTTCAAGTATTTTACAATGTAAATAACCCGAATTTATAAGTATTGGTGTTTCCATTTTGAACACGCATCTTAGCATATTTTAATAGGAGTTCAGTTTCCTACTTAATAAAGGCAATATCAATTTTCTCAATTTTTGTCCAGTCACCCCAAAAGAATTCATAATGGGGACTAATAAAGTGTCTGGATAATTCTTTGATAGGACCCAATAGAATGTGTGACGTCTCTTGAGTTTATGTGTGGGTGTGTGTGTATATATATATATATATATATATATATATAAATATATATATACATATATCTCTCCTTTCCTAGTTTCTCACTTACATGTCAGTTGGGCAAGACTGCAGGGCAGATTAAAGTTGTAGTCTGCATACTGATACTGGCTAATAGTCTATCATTAGTCAGCTGATGCAGGCTGCAGGCTGCCGAGGGATGGCTATCTAACAACTCTGCCCTTGAATAGTTGCAGCCTGCATACTGATACTGGCTAATAGTCTATCATTAGTCAGCTGATGCAGGCTGCAGGCTGCCGAGGGATGGCTATCTAACAACTCTGCCCTTGAATAGTTGCAGCCTGCATACTGATACTGGCTAATAGTCTATCATTAGTCAGCTGATGCAGGCTGCAGGCTACCGAGGGATGGCTATCTAACAACTCTGCCCTTGAATAGTTGCAGCCTGCATACTGATACTGGCTAATAGTCTATCATTAGTCAGCTGATGCAGGCTGCAGGCTACCGAGGGATGGCTATCTAACAACTCTGCCCTTGAATAGTTGCAGCCTGCATACTGATACTGGCTAATAGTCTATCATTAGTCAGCTGATGCAGGCTGCAGGCTACCGAGGGATGGCTATCTAACAACTCTGCCCTTGAATAGTTGCAGCCTGCATACTGATACTGGCTAATAGTCTATCATTAGTCAGCTGATGCAGGCTGCAGGCTGCCGAGGGATGGCTATCTAACAACTCTGCCCTTGAATAGTTGCAGCCTGCATACTGATACTGGCTAATAGTCTATCATTAGTCAGCTGATGCAGGCTGCAGGCTGCCGAGGGATGGCTATCTAACAACTCTGCCCTTGAATAGTTGCAGCCTGCATACTGATACTGGCTAATAGTCTATCATTAGTCAGCTGATGCAGGCTGCAGGCTGCCGAGTGATGGCTATCTAACAACTCTGCCCTTGAATAGTTGCAGCCTGTATACTGATACTGGCTAATAGTCTATCATTAGTCAGCTGATGCAGGCTGCAGGCTACCGAGGGATGGCTATCTAACAACTCTGCCCTTGAATAGTTGCAGCCTGTATACTGATACTGGCTAATAGTCTATCATTAGTCAGCTGATGCAGGCTGCAGGCTGCCGAGGGATGGCTATCTAACAACTCTGGCCTTGAATAGAATTTTCTCCACTCTTGCCTTTAGTAGTGTGGATGGAATATTCCTCATGGTTCCTTTATTGCTGGATGGTCTGATGAAAAGGGCAATGGGAAACCACTGCATGCTCTTGTAACTCTCTTGTTCCCTTGATCGGTCTCAGGAAAATCAGGTTTACATGCTCACGGGAACGATTCCCTTATCAATCCCCCCTTAAAATCGCCCATTGCATTCATAAAATGCTGCGGCCTGGTGTGCAATAATTGTAAGCCCTGAAAAATGTTTTCAGTCCATATTCAACCTCGTAATCTTCTTCAGTACTTCTCCAGCGACCATAACTTTGAAATTTCAAATGAAATGTCATACTTTTATGATGGATTCTTGTAGAAAATCAAATTCTAAAACCAGTTCATATCGGTGAATTTTTCCATTTGACGCATTCTTCAGCCGTAAAATGCACAAACCATTATTTCAGAAACGGCACAATTTATTGAAAAATGCTGTAAAGACAATACGTATATATTATTAAGCAAATAATTATGTATTAAGAAATAATTACCTATATTACGGGTCAGTTCGGAGTCGGCGAAAGGTATTGAAGAAGTTACCTGAAATAAAAAAAATATATGCATGTAAATTTCGTTTGTTGAATTTTGTAAAATTATTGGAACGTAAATTTCGTTTATGGATATACATTTTGAGCGGTTGTACTTACGGGCAACGATTATAGAAACGTTTCTTGAAAATTTGTCACCGTCTCACTTTCGCCTCCTAGCAATGTTCATACACTCACGCGCACACGTACACCCATGCTGACATAGACGAAAATGCACATAAAGCTACTCACACAAATCACCCAATTTTCTTTTAATTTATTTTAACAGGTTTCCCTTTAGAGAAATCAGTTGTTGAGATTGTACTCATTACGCGATTTTGAAAATTATCCTCAAGTATCGATAACTCCTACCCAGCAGATGACGAAAATGAGGACCGTTCAAAATTATATGTATATATATATATATATATATATATATATATATATTTTGTTTTCTCGTTACCAATTCTATATATAAGTGTCTCATGAAAAACTAAAGGTCAAGTTCGTTAATGTCTGGAATCGGACCACTGGGGAGGGGGGATCGAAAACTTGTATACTAGCAATTAAGTTGCATTGTCTATAAATGTTGTTATATACATTTATTCAGTATCTTGAAAATTAACCGAGATATTTGGTTTTTAGTTTGCGGTTTTCAGTAAACCCCAACATTTCACGATTCATATCAATAAGCTGTTATAACATGAACCTCTTCATTAAAAGGTTAAATACCAAATACTGTTTTCAACAACGCTTAATTATACGAGATACAAACAAATACGTTCTGTTGACCCCCCCCCCCACTATTCTTTTGTTCTTGGATTATTAAAATCTGAGTGGCCGAGACTCCACTAGCTATATAGTAGATAGTTTTCTATAAAATTAATAGGCTATATTCAAACATATTTCATTAATTGTTAATCTTTCCGGTTTAGAATAATCCTATCTATTCAGCGCTACGAGGTTGGCTGTCCTGTGTGTTTACAATTCAGACGCTTTCCGTTTTAGATATTATTAACTTGTAAATTTGCTGAATGATTTCTCTGTTGCAAACCTTCCCGTGGAAAATCTGCTTAGTTTACGCAGCCCCTGCGTGACGGACTTTTTACTAAATATATTGTCATACGGGATCACAAGTGCGTAATATGAGCACTTGGGAAATCTGCTGAGTGTACGCAGCCCCTGCGTGACCGAATATATATATATATATATATATAAAATATATCTTTATTTTTTTATATATAATTTTACTGTAGGTGTGTATGTCACTGTTCTCCTAAACGGCTGGACCGATTTGAATGATTTTTTTTGTACGCGTATGGGTGACGCCTGGATGGTTTAGATTCACAAATCAGCCCGGCAGATGGAGCAGGAGTGGGGGTCGTTAGGGAGGCCTTAAATTAAAAAGAATAGGGATATTTCGTTTCCTAATAGTTTTCGGCAAATATGCACAGGATAAAAGTTGTTTATTTTGTTATTTAGAGTAACTTTTGTTATATTCACTTTTTTCGTATAACGAAGTATAAACGAGATATACACTAAAACAAGTGGGAGCCAACAATTTTATTGGGGACTAACGATTGAGTCGCACTTAACAAAATTCTATATGTGAATTAGCATTTATTCTTCCATGATTATAAGCTATACTAAAGTTTTTAGGTTCGAACGGGAGTGGGGGTTATAAGGGAGGCCTGATATGAAAAATTAGCGATATTTAATTTTCTATTTGTTTTTAGGCAAACGTGCACATAACAAAAGTTGTTTTTTGTGTTTTTAAATGTAGTTTACTTTTTAAACTTAATATTATTAAATTTAATATCATACAGGAAAACGTCTGTCGGGTCCGCTAGTATATATATATATATATATATATATATATATATATATATATATATATATATATATATATATATATATGTCTGGTGATACCCACCTCGGTCGTAACGGTAGAATTGTTGGAGCAATCAAGAATCAGCCATTCGAGTCTCATAATCTCATCTTCAGGGGTAACTGAGCCTGTTCCAAAGCAGAGCACGTCCTTTATCAAAGTCCTGTAACATATTTAATTCCATGTATTAATTGTTGCTCTCTGGCACACTTAGCTGTAAAATGCGACTAAGTTCACCACACTCAATGAGATTTCACTTTTCTTTTTTGGTAGTCTGTTTTATTTACCCGAAAATCAAAAACCGAGAAAATAAAACAATAACGAAAATTACAAACAATAATTAAATTAAAAAAAAAAAAAAGTTTTTTTGTAAGTCACCCTGTACCATGTTGGGAGGAGAGGGAAGATCGCATCTAAGGAAATTAATTTACTGAAATTCACTAAAAATACGGAACATTGAGCGTTTGTCGAAAACTTTCAGAAATGAACGTAACTTCATTAGTGGATTTCCCTGAGGGAGGTTTGCTAAAAGGGACCAAAAAAAAACACCTTATTCTTATTGGAATTATTCGAAAAGACGGCTTAATTCGGAAGCTATCAATGAACGCATAAGTGAGTATATCTGTGTCACAAGAAATATCCTTCTATTCATATTCACACTTTTGGAAGATATACTTTAATCGTTGGGTTTAGACTAATCTGACCCCAATTTTCGCCATTCCCTCGAAAATGGGACGAGGTTAGCAACGCGAGGAAATGAAAGGATGGGAAAAGGATTTGAAGGGCATATCGGCGGAAAATAAGGGCGGGGGTGTGTGCCGTCATCCTTGAGGAGTCCTTTATTTTAAATTACAGAAAATATCCTGGGAAAGGGGACGAAGGTCGGGGCATTAATGGAATCCTTGGGGGATGATAAGTCGGATCTCAAATCCCAACAATTTATCAGAAACTAAACCAATTACAGAGGATCTGGTCAGCCATGTGTGCTAAGGCGTTGCTCTGTTAGGAATAGACTTGAATAAGGAATCTATTTAGTGAAACACTCACTGAATATAATTTTCTGGTGCGCTCAAACTAGAAAAGGGTGGTAAATTGTGGATAACCCAACCCGATAACCCTTATTTTTATGAAGTTAATTTGTTGTTCAAATAAGTTGTAAAGTAAGCGGATTTCCTATGTGCGGGTATAACACGCTTTTAATATTATCTCACCACATATGTCTATGTAAAAACCTAAGTATGAGTATAATGTATGTCATGTAAAAAATGAGTATAAGGGGGGGGGGGGAGGTTAATGAAGACTGAATACACGAAGTATGAATAACTCGCTATAAACTCGGGACACGAAAAAATTCCGTCACGCAGGGGCTGCGTAAACTAAGCAGATTTCCCACGTGAAGTTTTACAATAGAAAAATTTCACGAGAGCGGAGCCAGTCAAGGAAACGGCCCAACGAGCTTTTGGCGGGAAAGTAACTCTCGTCCGTTAGGCTCCGAGATTAAATTAAAAACAATTCAATCTCAAAAAAACAACAAGAACACAAAAGATGGACTCACCTTTAATGGTAGCAGCGCTCTGAACACTTATTACACCAACACTAAATAGTACCACAGAATATCTATTATTTGTAAGCCTCAATACTGCTGTGAATATTAAGTAAACAAATAAAGGGCAAGTCAAATGGTAAGAACTTTCCTGATAGCAAACAGTCTGAGTTGTAAACAATCAGGTTAGCCAGCTTTTACTGGAAATAAAAGCAATTACGGAAATATATTTGAATATAAGTTATAAATTTTATTCATAACTATTTATTATATCTAGTACTGTAATTAATAATAAACCAGAACAATTTTAATCACAACCATTCCAAATTTAGGAATCCGGGAAGAAAACAGAAGGGGGGAGGCAAAATACGATTCAGACGGTTATGAGATTTTCACATGATTAAGGAACAAGCAGGTTAGCCAGCGAAGGTTTACAATAGATAAATATACATACAGGTAACACTTCCGTGAATATTAGTGAATAATTACAAACGGCAATGAGAAATCATTCAGTGAATTTACAATATAAGTTAATAGTCCCTACAACGTAATACGGCTGGATTGTAAACAAACAGGTTAGCCAACCTTGTAGTGCAGTATCGATAGATATACCGGAAAAACAAACAATTAAAGAAATATATCTGAATATAAAATATTAATTTTATTGGAAACTATTTACTATAGTTAGTGGAGTAATTTGAAATGAATCAAAATAATTTCTATCTCAATCACTCAGATTTTTGTAGTCCAAGGAAAAAAGGGGAGGGGGGTCAACAGAACGTATTTGTTTGTACCTCGTAAAATAAAGCTTTGTTGGAAAAAATATTTTGTATTTAACCTAATAATGAGGTAGTTCATGAGATATCAGCTTATTATTAATATGTCCCTAGTAGGAGTGGGGGTTAACTGAAAGCGGAACTCATTACAAAAAATACAATTATCTCGGTTAATACTCATTATACGGAAAATATGTATAGAACAATATTTATAGTAAATGTAATTTGCAATAAGATTAGTTTTATACAATTTTTCGATCCGACGTATAGTAACGGAGATATTTCGAAAATCCTCTCCTCTAACCTCTCCCTCCCACTGGTTCGATTTCAGCCGTTAACGAACTTGATCTTTCTTTTTACATAAAACGACTAAATTTCGAGTTTCGTAACGATCAAACAAAAATTGCGACCGATAGAGCGGTAACAGACAAATATATATATATATATACTATATATAGTAGTATATACAGTTTTGAACGGACCTCATTTTCGTCATCTACTAAGTAGGATCGATGGACATTTGAAGAAAAATGATCGAAAATTCCGTCATGGGTACAAACCTCAATAGCTGATTTCCCTTAAGGGAAAATTCTGCTAAAATGCATAGAACACAATTGTTGACCATAAATAGTTTAACAAGATTAGTCCTATAACATTTTACGATACGAGTCATAATGACAAAGATAACTAAAATTTTCAAAATTCCCCCTCTAAAGTCCTCAACTCCCTATTCCACCCCCCCCCCCCCCAACGTGAGCCATTAACCTATATGATATTTAGTATGGAATAAAACAGTTAACTATCGAAAATGGTATGGAAGAAATGAATATTTTCGATTCAAGACCTCAACATCTTAATTCATAATGTTATTACACTACGTATGTCTCGAACCCAGTATACGTTCAATGAAAATCTTCTGGTTAATATGACATGAGTAGGAGTTGGTGTTTACTGAAGGCCGAGAACTAATAAAGTCCGTCACGCAGGGGCTGCGTAAACTAAGCAGATTTCCCACGTGAAGTTATACAATAGAGAAATCTGCACACTGGTAACACAATAGCACCGTGATTATTTTTTTATTTATTTATTTATTTATGGACATCACATCAAAGGTGATTTGCCCTTTCAAAAATTGCACAATAACAAAAGTAACAAATTGTTAAATAACAAAAGTAAAATAGATAACAAGAAGTAACAATAAGAAATACCAGAAAAAAAAACAATGACAAATAACAAACGTGAAAAAATTTTAAATTAAAATAGGTGGATGATCAGTAGGAAATTAATGGCTGAAAATGATACTTTTTTCTAATATTTGACGTAATTTTTTCGTTCAGGGTAAACATATACATGTGTACAAAAGCATCTAAAACATGTGGCATGTGTGTAGTTCTAATATTTATTTATTTATTTAGTTTATTTAGGTGTGTCGCAATTTAAGCGATTCATACATTTTCTTGTAATGATTCTAAAATAGTAGAGGTAAAGCCACCTTATAAAAACCAATAAAAAAGGTTAAAAAATCTACAGAGGTAGGTAAAAATACGGAAATTTATTTTTTCTCCAGTGGATATTATTGCAGTCTATTTATTATTATTATATTATTTAATGTTATATCTGGTTGTAAATGTGTGTGTCTTTGAGGTGTTTCATGACTTCTGTAATGTATGGGCTGGCGTCGTGTAGTAGTTCAGATAGGTTGATGGGTAAGTTCTTGTCAGTTATTAGTCTGCAGTCTGTAAGTAAGTGTTTGATAGTCAGTTGTGTATTGCAGAGTGTACATAATGGTGGTTCAGTCATAGTCATGAGATGTCCGTGTGTTATCCGTGAATGGCCGTGCCTCAAACGAGCAAGGACTACTTCTTCTCTTCTAGTATCCTGATTACTGGACAGCCATTCACGAATAGTGTTTTTTATTTCTCGTAGTTTTGTGTCTGTCAGATGCCATTCCGCTTCCCATTTTAGGCTGACCTCTTTTTTAATGAGTTTAATGGCATCGTATCCTGTGATGTGATCAGTGTGTAACATGCCAAGTTGAGTTGCTAATTTTGCATGTTTGTCAACCAAAATATTTTCCGTGATGTCTGAATGTCCTGGTACTTTGCCCATCTGTGTTTGTAAGTTAGTTAGTAGTTCCTGAAGCTGTTTCGTGAGTGGGTGAGTTGAGTAAAGATCAAGTATTGACTGTATAGAACTGTAGGAGTCAGTAAAAACATGAATGTTGTCTTGTTGTACGTTAGTAAGGTGTTGCAGTCCAAGAAGTAAGGCTTGCAGTTCAGTAGTGAAGTTACTTGATATGTTCAGTAGTCTACACGTCAGTACTTGGTTCCCTACTATGGCGGCTAATAACAATGTTGTCTTGTTGTACGTTTTTAGTAGTCCAAGAACTAAAGAAGGGGGTTTGGGCGGATGAACAGAACGTATTTGCATAAGGTAATCGAAACTATACTCGACCACAGACTTCATAAAAATGCAAATATTTCGGTTAATATTCAAGATAGAGAATAAATGTATATAACAATATTTATAGTAAATTTAATTTGCAATAAGATTAGTTCTATACAATTATTCGATACGATGCATAATAAGGGAGATATTTTGAATTTTCGAAAATCCCCCCTCTAAACCCCCCCCCTCCTTCTTGTCCGATTTCAGCCATTAACGAACTTGATCTGTCTTTTTACATAAAACGGTTAAATATCGAGTTTCGTAACGATCAAACAAAAATTGCGACCGCTAGAGCGTTAACAGACAAATATATATATATATATATATATATATATATATATATATATATATATATATATATATATATAAAATTGTAACCTCTGTCTGTACATTGATTTTTTTCGCGAAATTTCACGATATCTTTTCGTTTCACATGTCATAGACACCATAACTACATTTTGTTTCTTTAGTGTCTGTTTGTTTGTTACCTTTTCACGCATAAACGGCTGAACCGAATTTTATGAAACTTGGTATGTATATTACTACTATCCCAACTTAGACTTTAGGCTATATTAATATTCTCTAAGACGAACAGGAGTGGGGGTTATAAGGGAGGCCTGAAATTAAAAGTAGCGATATTTCGTTTCTTATTGCTTTTTCAGCAATTATGCACTTAACAAGAGTTGTTTATTTTGTAATTTAGAGTCACTTGAGGTATATACACTATTGCCGTATACGGAAGTCTAAATGAGTGAGACGCTAAAAACTATAGCGGGAGTCCACAATTTTATATCGCACAAAAGTCTGAACCGAATTTTATGAAACTCGGTATGTTTATTAGTACTATCCCATTACTTATTATATGCCATAATAACATTACTATCGACTGTCAGGAGTGGGGGTTATAAGGGAGGCCTGAAATTAAAAATAGCGATATTTCGTTTCCTATTGCTTTTTCAGCAAATATGCACATAATAAAAGTTGTTTATTTTGTTACTTAGAGTAACTTTTGTTTATGCACTTTTGCCGTATACGGAAGCATAAATGAGTTATACGCTATAAACTATAACGGGAGTCCACAATTTTATTTGGCACTAAAGACTCAACCGAATTAAACCAAACTCGGTATGTGAATTAGTACTAACACCTTCATTATAATAAGCTATACTAACATTTCTAGGGACGGGCAGGAGTGGGGGTTATAAGGAAGGCCTGAAATTAATAATAGTGATATTTCGTTTCCTATTGCATTTTCGGCAAATATGCACATAACAAAAGTTGTTTATTTTGTAATTTAGAGAAACTTTTTTTTATATACACTATCATCGTATACCGAAGTATAAAGGACGTTATACGCTAAAAATTATAGCGGGCGTCAACAATTTTATTTGGCACAAAAGACTCAACCGAACTAAATAAAACACTCAGTATGTGTATTAGCACTAACGCCTTCCTTATAATAAGCCATACTATTTCTAGGGACGGGCAGGAGTGGGGGTTGAAGGGAGGCCTGAAAATAATAATAATGATTTCCTATTGCGGTTTCGGCAAATATGCACATAACAAAAGTTGTTTAGTTTGTTATTTAGAGAAATTTGCTCAACACTTCTTTTCAATATGAACTACCAGGTACCTCACCTGAAAAAATTAATTCAAATGTATGTCAATATTTTCTCCTTAATAATTCAAATCTATGCATAATGCACAGGAGACAGGAAATATGACAGTATGCGGGACAGTGAAGCCTTACATAAAAAAATAATTTTATTATTAACAAATGCTAACAACGGGTCGGGAAATATGACAATATAAGACAGTAATGCCTTGCCAAAAAAATACTATCACCATCCAGCATCAAATGAATTCCTGGGCGAAGCCGGGTATCTGAGCTAGTATATATATGTATATATATAGTTTTGAACGGACCTCGTTTTCGTCATCTCCTAGGTAGGATTGATGGGCATTTGAAGAAAAATTTCAAAAATTGCGTCATGAGAACGACCTCGATAGCCGATTTCCCTTAAGGGAAGAGAGCTAAAAACTGATAGAGCCAACCTAAGCAAATTATGGTCTACATTTCTTGTTCTATGTATATTTTCATAACTCAATTAGTAAAAGATTCATTCCAACTTTCTGGTTTTCAGCCTTTAGTGCCCCCCCCCCTTCTATACATACAGTTTTCCCGTTAAAATAGAGAGAATGTGGTGAAATAAGATCACAAGTGTGTTGTACCTGCACGTGGGAAAGCTTAGTTTACGCAGCCCCTGCGTGACGGACTTTTATAATTTATCATCTGACTCATTATAACTGATATATTTTGAATTTTCGAATACCTCTCCATACCTCACTATTCCAGGTCTAATTTAAGCCAATAACAAATATGATATTTTGTCATGACAAAAACGGTGAAATACCTAAGGTGGTAGATCAAGTAGGCATTTACTAGACAAGTGTTCATTATGCTTCGTATAAAATCGTTCATTATATAGTAGTTATATTGCTAATATGACATGAATATCTTGGATAATATCCCTTGACAGCGAAGATTGAGACGTATATATTACAACTTTTATAGGACATCAAATTTCCAATGAGATTGCACCTGTATACTTTTCGATACGAAGTATAGCTACGGAGATATTTCGAATTTTCGAAACGACTTCATCTTCATTTTTACATAAAACCTTTTATCCAGTTTTTTAACGATCGGGCTCAAATTGCAACAGCTAGGGCGTTAAAAGACATATGTTTAAAATTTTGCACGGACCTAAATCGATGGGCAGTTGAAAAAATTGGTCGAAAATCCCTCAAAAGCAGATTTCCCTCGAGGGAAATCTTCTAAAATGTATGGGCTATCTACAGTTTGCCACTATTTTCTAGCTAGAATGTGGCTAGGAATTTCATTTAGCGAGAATGTAACTTAATATATTCCCTATTTCCAAGCGGCTAAGAGGACGGGAATGTAATGCACTTGGGTTCAAATCAATTCAAAGAAATTGACAAAAATCTATTCTTTTTTTATTAATTACTCGTAATTAAAATATGATTATATATATATATATATATATATATATATATATATATATATATATATATATATGGAGAGAGAAAAGTATTTAGATTTGATTACATGTATAAAGGAGCTGGGTTTACTAAGCAGATTTCCCAGGCCCGACACTTATATGCATTTATCTCAAAACGTAGAGTTCAATGAAAACAATATTTGGTATTTAGGCATCAGATAAAGTGGTACATTATATAATAGGTTATTGTTAATATGACATGAGTAGGAGTGGGGGATTATTGATGGCCGAAAACAAAAAAAAATAAATATCTCGGTTAGTAATTAAGATAGTGAAATATGTACAGATCATCATTTATAGAACATTACATTTGCATAAGACTGGTTATATATGGTAGATATATATATATATATATATATATATATATATATATAAATATTCAGTTGAACGTACCTCATTTTCGTCATCTGGGTAGGATCGATGGACGTTTGGGGATATTAATTGAAAATCGTGTAATGAGTACGACCGCAAAAACTGATTTTCCCTAAGCGAAATCTGTAAAAAATGAGTACAATACAGGATGAAATTAACTTCGGATTTTTATTGTTGAGAGCAACTTCGTGTTTGAGACACTTTCGGGAGATAACCCTGCTTCCACGCTCACAGGATGTCCTGGAGTATGTTGCGGGAGGTGGAAAACACATTTTATGAAACTAGTTTCCATCTGCTCGTCTCATTAGAATAATTTGATGGCCAAATATCTACTGCATATGGAGTAGTTGTGCTACAATGCCGTTTTGGGACTACTTATCTTTTTGTCTGCCCCATTTCAAATATCTTCCTTCGTGACGTGGTTTCTTGAGTACCCCGAACCGGGAATGTGCTGGATCTATAGTAACTACCCAGAACTATTTCTCCGTGGCATGCTTTATGCTCCTTCAAATCAGAAAGATTCGCCGAATATTATTCCGTGTCTCTTCCTGTTGCTTGTGTTCTACACAAGATCTATAACGCTATTATGGTTATCATAAGTTAAGTATAAAGTAAGCGTGAAAGCCTTTTTAAAAAGCACTTTTATTGATAATCACAATTAAAAATGAGCAGAGTAACAGGCTACAGCAGCTACTGGGGAAATGGCAAGGGACGAAAAATGGAAGGGATTATATAGGAAATAAATGCTGATTTTTGTGATGTCAGCAGAGCGGATGTTGACTAGACGCAACTTTAGACAGATCTATAGCTTGCAGCTCTGTCCAAAATCTTGTTCGTTTGTCGCTTACTTCCATAGTCCAAAGCATCCCGATCCTATGAATAAGTTCTTTCCCCTTTTATTCTGTGGGGCTCAGGTAAGTTATGTGAGTTAAAGCGTTGATTGTAATCTCAAACCTAGAGCGACGAGTTCGATTCCTGCTTTGGCAATATGAATTAATTTAGTGATGAACTCATTAAATAAAATCTAGAGCGACGAGTTCGATTCCGCGAATATTGAATAATTTCTTCAAATGTCCATCGATCCTAATAGATGACGGAAATTTGTTTTAGCGGATTTCCCTTAAGGGAAATCAGCTATTGAGGTCGTACTCTAGACGCGATTTTCGAAAAGTTTCTTCAAATGTCCACTGATCCTAGCAGATGACGGAAATGAGGTTCCTTCAATTTTATATATATATATATATATATATATATATATATTTGTCGGTATAGTCTTATTGCAAATGTAATTCCCATAAATGATGTTATCTATTTTTTTTAACTGTACTGATTATTAACCTAGAAATTTGCATTTTTTAGATTTTAGCATTCATTAAAAACGGGTCTCCTATTCACGTCATAATAACAACAAGATTTTATGTCATAAATCGTATTATTCGAAGCTTAAATACCAAATATTGTCTTTATCAAACTTTTATCGAGTGAGATACAATACGTAGTGTGATGACGTCATGAATTAAGGTTTTCCGTTATTGACAAGGGCATGTTTGTTTGATATATACTTTTCTATATATTTAACCGTTTCATTCAACTCTCTCGTTAATATTCTTTAATGGCTAAAATTGAACTGTATATGGTGGGTTTAGAGGGGGTGGGAGGGTGGTACTATTCTAAATATCTTTATGCCTTCATATATTATTATGTTTCGGATCAATAGACGTTTGTAGAACCAATCTTGTTAAAATATTGATGCTCTGTACACTTTTTCGTAGGTCAAATATTCAGCAAGTTCTTCGTATTTTCTTGTTTTCAGTCTTCAGTAAACCTCCATTTCTGCCGTCAGATTTTGGCTATGAAGTAAGGAATATATGGTGAGATGAGATCACCCATGTGTCATCTGCCAGTGTGGGAAATCTGCTTAGTTGACGCACCCCCCGCGTGCCAGATCTTGTTATTTTTCTCCTGATTGTAAGATAGCCTAGTTTAGGAGCTTATTATTTCACGCTAAGTTAAAAAAAAAAAAAAAAAAATGTTATTTAGATACGTCCACTTTGTGCAAATACAGCCAATTGGGACAGGTTACCTCTCTTTTCTAGTTAGGGTATGACTAAGTATTCCATTTAATGTGTTAGCCAGTAAATAAAGTCCTATTGCCCAGGCGGTAATCGAACTCGCAATTCTAGGTTTACAATGTGAGAATTTATGAATACTGATTTCAGGACGCACTTCATTGCGATTAAGATTCATCTGAGGTCCAATGGGATTTCATTTGTCCTTCATTCAAACCGGCACAAGAGAAGGCTCGAAGTTTACCCAGTTGTAAAACATTTTTTTGGAAGGGTGTTTGTTTGTTTCATAAGGTTTTTGGGCGAAAAGCTACTAGGTTACCATAGTCCTGTAATATCTATAAGTCTCGGCTTGGTTAAGTACATGTAGAGTCATGGCAAAGTCGCTGGACCAACTCCAGCAAAGGTAGGATGACCTACAAATTTTTCCCAGATGTCAGGACCAGAACTAAGATGACATGGTACGTCCCAGATTTCTTCTCCAGCCAACTTATCAGTGGTCACGGGGACTTTAATAACAAACTACATTTCTTCAAACGAAAGGAATCCCCATTGTGCTCCTGTGGCGAGTTGGATACGGCTGACCACGTGATCCTCCAATGTCCGCGTTTCAACGCCAAGCGTATTCGGCTAATGAGTGCTTTCTCATATGTGAACTGGCCTCCTGAGAGCTACGACATGTTTGTAAACGACGCTGATAGATTTTCAGCCTTCAGGACATTTGCCCAAGAGGTGTTGAAAGACAAGTAAAATTGAATTTATTTGTAAATTATATGTATAGTTTTATGTGAGTTTAGGCTAGTATTTAGGCTTTAGGTATGTAGGCTAGTTAGTTAGGCTCTTGCTGCCACTTCTTTGAACAGAGGCAAAGGAGTCGCAGCTGCGGGTTCCCCTAGGACTTTTCGGACTTAAACTAAATCTCCCAAATGTTGCACTAATGCTTAGCCGTGCTCGGTGAGTTAGGCTAAGTTACCTGGCCCAATTTATGTATTCAAAATTTTATATCTCTTATTAAATGGAGACCGCTGGTATGGGGAAACCCAAAGGTACAGCGGGGGCAGATGTGGGGGGGGGGAAGGATAAGTACATGCATTTTGAGAGTAAACTGCGTTTATGTAAATTGTCAATTTTGTAATTTTTGTAAATTTGTACTTTAATAACATCCTCATCCATATTGACATTTTAACAATATAAACGAAGATACAGAAAAATTGTGATTTAAATTTCTTTGTATAAATTCGTCATTTTCACAAAATTAAACCATATATCTATCTTATTGGGACCATCTCCAAGGGCTTCAGAGTCTTCCTAATTCGACTTCATCTCTGTTGTCTCTTGTCGAATATTACCATGGACGGATGGTGGTTTTAACAGTTTTTATTTTATTGTTCTGGGTTTCGTTGTTGCCAGTTTTTATCAATATCTTCTTTGAGTGGTTGATAGAGTTCTGCAGATGTAATTGTTGTTGGGGTGATGGAGTCGAGTTGGTGGGCTTCTCTGGCTGCTAAATCTGCTTTTTCATTTCCATCTATTCCCACGTGGCTTGGAATCCACATGAAGTAGACGGCCCTTTTTAACTCTCGGAGCATTTCTATATTATTATGTATTTTTTGAACTATTGGGTTGTTTGTAAATACATCTTTAATACTCAATAGGGCACTCATCGAGTCGGTGCATATCAGGAATTTTTCTAGAGTCGAGTGTTTGCAAATGCAGTGATATAATGCGAACTGAATTGCGAATAGTTCGGCCGAATAGATGCTGGTTAATTTGTTGAGTTTGAATTTTTGGCAGGCATTTTCTTCGTAGTAGGCGCAGGTGGAAGACTCGGCAATATTCGAGCCATCAGTGTATATGATGATAATATTTTTTTGGATGGTATCAAGAATGTAAGTAATCTGTCTTAGTTACTATATTGTTTGGTAAAAAACCATTTCCATATTAAGTGTTACACGATCCGTGACTTTAAACAGGTAGACAAAGTGGTTATGAAGGGCTTTAGTACTTCCTAAACTTTATTTATGGAGGAATGAGGCTATTTTGAGAGAGTTTGTACTTGAAATTAAATTATGTGCGTAACGGAGCCAATGTTACTTATGAAAAAAAAAAAAAAAAACTTTACTGAGTTGGCTAAACCTTTTCTTATTTTTCTCATCCCGCGGAAAGTTTCGTCCATCTAAACTGACTGAACTTGTTTCAAAATATTTTTACATTTATCAGTTGGTAAACTGTGAAAAAATTATTATTTATTTAATTGAGTTCCTGAACGATCCGGCGATTCACTCATTAACCTGGTGTGCTAAAAAAGAAACTCCTCTATCTGAAGAGTTGAGAATTTATAACCGATAACTAGCCGTCCTTTACTATCATTCAAGGGGGCTCAGGTTAGCCATGCGAGTTAAAGAGTTGACCTTTATCTCACATGGTAAACCTAGAGTGGCGAGTTCGATTCTTGCCTGGGCAAAGGAAATTATTTAGTGACGAAATTCATTAAATAACATCCTAAAATCCCACCCTGGCTAGAAAAGGGTGGTAACCTGTAGATAACCCGTCCCGATTAGCCTGAGTTGCAAAAAGTGGACGTTAATAAATAATAATAATAATAATATCATTCAATAACCATATCAACTGATGAGTACAATAACGCTATTTTATATCATATGTGAGCAACTACCGACCCGCGGTAAGGTTTGATCCGGACTGCAAGATATTTTGAAAAACCCAATTAAACAAAAATATTACACTACTTACTCCAAATGAGAAAGATGAGGAGAGATTTGTGCGTTTGGCAGTACTTATAAATGCGAACAGTTCTTTTCAATGATGAAAGTTAATAAATCAAAACATCGTGCAAGGCTGACTGACGATAATTTGGAAAATTCTTTTCGTCTTTGTATCAGTGGAATTAATCCAAACATCGATGGATTAGTTTCCCAGATTCAAGCTCATTGATTTTGGTGTCGCTATTTAACTTTTGTTTTCTGTAATAATTCCAAATTGTACGATTTAATTATAATGGTACCCCCTTTTTTTCATTTCTTTTGTTATTTTAGTAAATTGTATTATAATTACATTGTCGTATAATTTCATTTCTGATATCTATCGTTAAAAATTATGAACACTAATTTAAAATGCACTACTTTTAAAAGTGGCCTGCAAACTTATTTGGACACTAAAGTTTGGCCCAGAACGTGTCAAAGGTTGCTTATACCTGATCTAGATGTACAACCTTAATAACCAAGGAGGACCTGGAATGAGTTGTCTCCAGTACCCCACTATGCCTGAAGGGTCAGTGGTCAATTAACCCTGCGTCAGACAGCTTGTGGGCGCGATCTATCACAATCATTAGTCATCCTCAGTGGCTGTCAAATATAATATACTTGTTAAGACTCCAGCTAATCCATAAGCACTCCGACGCTACAATAACATACTTGTAGCTGTAGCACAAGCTCAAAGCTTTATAATAAGCGGTTTCGCCAAATGTCCTATAATTACATTATTTATATAAATACTCATTGATATTCACCTGAATGTTCCAGATGTAGTGATTGACTCACGGGCATTGATCGAACCTTGTATTAAGACACTCTTCGCTCTCAGTTCAATATTGACAATCATTTGCTTCAAATTTGACTCACTCTTCATTTCTGCCGATTCTACCGAAAACCAGGATTCCTTGAGCGATCTGTAAGAAATCTCAATATCAATTTCATTTCAATAGAATTAAATATAATTATCAGATTAAGAGAAATCAGCAACGGAGAGGAGAAAAATCCGTCGCGCAAAGATTTCCCAGGTCTGGAATAATCCCCCCCCATACATTTTCTATTTCTATTTCAAAATACTAAAATATATAATTTACAGCAACCATTCATCATCAATAGTTTGACAAAAAAGGTTCTATAACATTTCTCATAATAGTGATGATATATTGAATTTTTGAATTCCAAGTATTAACTACTAGGGCGTATTGAAAAGTAAGGTCTCCTATTTTTTTTTTCATAGAAAATTTAATTTATTTACAACTTTGGTTACATCGTTGGAAGGGTTGAATATTTACCTATTTTTCTTCATATTCGCCTTGACGATCGATAACTTTTTGCATTCTGTTTACCAGCTTTTTAATGCCGGTGCCGTACCACTCTCCCGCCGCGTCACGAAGCCAACTGACGACTGCTTCTTGCACTTCCTCATCAGACTTGAATTTCTGTCCTCCAAGGTGTTTCTTGAGAGTGGGAAACAAGTGGTAGTCGCTGGGGGCAAGGTCCGGGCTGTAAGGAGGGTGGTCGATGATATCCCAGCCGAATCCATTGAGTAGGGTGGTCGTTTGACACATGTGGAGGCGCATTGTCATGAAGCAAACACACTCCTTTGGTGAGCCTACCCCTTCTTTTGTTTTGAATGGCTCGCCGAAGTTTCTTGAGAGTCTCGCAGTAGCTTTCTGAGT
Organism: Riptortus pedestris; assembly: GCA_019009955.1. Taxonomy (NCBI): domain Eukaryota; kingdom Metazoa; phylum Arthropoda; class Insecta; order Hemiptera; family Alydidae; genus Riptortus; species Riptortus pedestris. The sequence goes on from CM032228.1 coordinate 18,421,086, forward strand.
TGATTGTTGTTCCTTTTGGCATGAAATCAACCAACAGAACCCCGTTCCGGTCCCAGAAAACGGTGGCCATAACCTTTCCCGCTGACTTCTCCGTCTTGAAAAGCAGTCGTCAGTTGGCTTCGTGACGCGGCGGGAGAGTGGTACGGCACCGGCATTAAAAAGCTGGTAAACAGAATGCAAAAAGTTATTGATCGTCAAGGCGAATATGTAGAAAAATAGGTAAATATTCAACCCTTCCAACGATGTAACCAAAGTTGTAAATAAATTAAATTTTCTATGAAAAAAAAAAATAGGAGACCTAACTTTTCCATATGCCCTCGTACGATATTTGAAATATTACGAGGGGGCGTATTCCTATTAAGATTTCAGTCATTAACTAATATTTTCTATAGAGTTCAAGGAAAAAGTTAAATATAGAGTATGTTATAGTTGAAATAAACATTTTTAGCTCAAAACAGTAAAATCTTAATTGATGACGTAATTACACTACATATTTGCATGTAACTCACACAATAAGTTTCGTCTAGTGAAGGTGGGAGGTAGAGAAGCGAATTAATCTGGATGTACACAGTATGCCTATTTACCTCAACAATACGTTTATTTTGACGAGACTGCACTTTGAGAGCCACAGCTCCATCTCCAATGCCCAGCAGCCTCGGTGCAAGCCAGTGCTCTCTATCGCTCTTCAAAAAGGCACTGAAGATGGAGCTGTTACTCTGAAAGTGCACTCTGTCAAAATAAGATCAAAGTAAGGTTACAGTAGAAAGAAACAGACCTACTGTGAACATCCAGATTAGTTCGCACAATAAAGGTCCGTTGAAAACAATATTTGGCATTTAAACATGGAATAAGTCGTTTCATGATATATTGGCTTATTTAAAACTTGCAATGGCAAAAGTTGGGATTTACATATGGCTGAAAATTAAAAAAAATATCAATATATCTATAATATTCTAGATATATAAAAAATGTATATAACTTTCATCGTAAATTAAATTTTTAACAATATTAGTTTAAAGCAATATTTCATTCAAACCGACGAATAGTATCGGAGTTATTTGGAATATTAAAAATCCACCCCTCCCACTGTTCCGATTTCAGGCGTTATATTACATAAAATGTTTTTATTATGAGTTTCGTAAGGATCAAACACAAATTGCGACTGCTTGAGTGTTAACACACACACACACACACACAGATTCGAACAGATCTCATTTTCGTCATTTCCTGGGTAGGATCAATGGTAACTTGAAGAATTTTCATACATTTTTCAATACAACAAAATAATTCAGAAATTTCGGATTTTTGTATCTCTACTTTCTTTAACCCCTTAACTTTCTTCCGTAATCTTTTTTTATAGTCACTGAACGCATTATTTACTGTTTTGTGTAAAACGAAAGCTCTTTGTCTAACCACCAGAGTAGTGGTTAGTTATGAGGTACAATTAGCTAACATGATATCCATGCTAAACTGTTTTATTAGAATTCTGCCTCTTACGAAATGCGATACAAGTAAAATAAATCTTTCCCTTGCTAAATGTACGAAGGTTCATCGTTCAAAAGAACTTTGGCTCAATGCCTCTGTTTAAGAAGGAAAGCCCCTGATATTTTTAATTAATGAATGGGCCGGGCGAGATGACGTGAGAAAAATTAATGAAAGATGTTTACCCGGGACAATGAGATCTTAATGAATGATCTATTCTGATGAAGCTGAAAGGAAATTCATTCAATTTATTATTTTTGGCGGGAACACCTTTCCGATCAACATCAAAGCTGCATTCTGTTTGGAGTGAACGGTTTGCTTAGGGACACATTTAGCTTAAGGAAAATATATTGAGGTTTAACGAAAGCTTTTGAAGAATCTCTTCAAATGTCCTTCGAGACTACGTTACAGATAAAGGAAACGTCACACGTGTTGGTTTGACGCAGTTGTGACATCTCAACACTCTTTCTCTTTTATATGTAAAATAACGGAGATATTTTTAATTATCAAATCCGATTCCAGCCCTTAACTATTATGAAGTGTTAAATGAAACAGTTAAATATCCAGTATGATGTAGAACGAATAAACACTTTCGAGTTAAGAGCGTTAAATTCAATCGCACAACTTATTTGGTAATACCTCATCAAGTAATTATCGTTAAAAAAAATTGGTATTTAAGCTTCAAATAAAATGTTACATTATGAAATGAGTATGGTTTATGAGACATGAGTAGGAGTGGGGGTTTAATGAATGCTGAATACCAAAAAAATCAAATATCTTGGTTAATATTACAACAATGATTTATATGATTATAAGATTTGTTTTATACAATTTTTCGATTGGACTCATAATAATGGAGATATTTCGAATTTTCACCCCCCCCCTCCTTTAACCCCCCCCCTCACTAGTCCAATTTCCGACCTAATTTACATTAAACGCTTATATATCGAGTTTGGTAATTATCGAAAAAAACTTTCCACCGCTAAAGAGGTAACAGACAAGTACATATAATTCTGAACGGACCTCCTCATTTTCGACGTCTACTAGGTAGGATCGGTGGACTTTTGAGGAAATATGTCGAAAATCGCATTAGGAGTTTTGAGGTTTTACTCACGACACGATTTTCAACACATTCCCTCAAATACCCACCGATTCTACCAGGCAGATAAGGAAAATGTGGTATTTAAAAATTATATATGTGTGTGTGTGTGTGTGTCTGTTAACGCTCTAGCGGATTTTTGTTATTTAATCGTTTTATGTAAAAAGAAAGAACAAGTTCGTTAATCCGACCAGTGGGAGGGGGGGACTTAGAGGGGGAATTTCGAAAATTCGAAATATCTCAGGTAATATACGTCGGTTAGAAAAATTTTATAAAACCAGTCTTATTGCAAATTGAATGATCTATAAATATTGTTTTATATATATTTTCGGTCTCATGAATATTTACCAAAATATTTGTATACCAAGATTAAATACCCAATATTGTTTTCATTAAACTTATTCTTTGCGACATATGCAAATATGTTCTGTTGACCACTTCTCCTTCTTTTATTACTAAAGTTTGAGTGATTGAGATAAAAATTATTCTGATTCATTATAAATTACAGCAATAGCTATTGAAAATAGTTTTCAATAAAACTAACCTGTTATTATTATTTATTTAAGTCTACTTTTGCGACAAAAGCTAATTGGGACGAGATTTCCCAAAAGTTATCACTCTTTTCTAGCCAGGGTGGCACTAAGGATTTTATTTAATGAATTCCGTCACTAGATAAATTCTTCTGCCCAGACGGGAATGGAACTCGCCACTCGAGGTTTACCTTGTGAGATTAAGGTCAAACCTTTAACTGACTTGGCTAACCTGAGCCCACTAACATGTTATATTCAGATATATTAAATTATTTTTCTTTCCGGTCTAGAACATTTCAATCTATGCAGCTCTCTGTTTGTTTACAATTCAGACGCTTTCCGTTGTAGAAGTTATTAACTTGTAAATTGACTGAAAGATTTCTCAATTAAAAGATTTATGTATTGTACTCCATATCATTGGGATATCTGCTTAGTTTATGCAGCTCCTGCGTGACGGACTTTATTTTTGACCGAGTGTGTGTGTTGTTTATCGAAAAGTATACCTTAAGTATAAGAGATTTTCCTTATAAAAAAGATCCTAAATTCATAAATTACTCATCTATACCACTTGTGAATGAAGAGTTATAGTTATTTCTTGTGCTTCTCTGTTGAAATATTCATTAACGCACACAATACTGACAGATAATATGTTCAGTGGGACATGCAGAGCTATCCGATGAAGAGAATAAAATTTTAACCAATTACAAAGACAATTTAAATGTCTCTCTTGATGAATTCCTTTCACATAGCCGTGCCCCCCCCCCATGAATTCCGAGGGGGTTATGAAAGGTGGCTTTTAATAAAAATTTTATCAGTGCGCATAAGGCGTGTAATATCTAAAAATAGACGTGGTTATTAGGGATTCCTGGGGACTTCGGTATGCAGCCATCGCCTACTCCTCAAGTATTAATCCGCCATTACAACCTAATATTGTACAACTCATTTATTACAGACATGAAATACAATGCCGATTAGATTCATGATGGTTAATGCATTCCTAAAGGTTTCAACAGAGCTTCCTTTGAGGGAAATCTGCTATAGGGGTTGATATGATGGGCAATATTCCAAAAGCCCCTCACGCAGGGGTTGCGTAAACAGCAGATTTCCCATGTGATGGAATGACGCACTATTAATGTCATATAACCATGTTTTCTGTATTTATATAACTAAAAGTCCGTTACGCAGGAGCTGGGTAAACTAAGCAGATTCCCCACGTGCAGTTATACACTAGAGAAATCTCCATAAGAGAGCCGAACAGTTGCGGCAAAGGGCCGAACTAGCTTTTGGTGGGAAACAGTCATCCCTTATCGGCCCAAATTTAATAAAAATGCAAATATCTCGGTTAATATTCAAGATAGAGAATAAATGTATAGAACAATATTTATAGTAAATTTAATTTGTAATAAGTTCTATACAATTTTTTGATCCAACGTATGGTAATGGAGATATTTCGAATTTTCAAAAATCCCCCCTCTAACCCCCCCCCCCCCCTCCCACTGGTCCGATTTCAGCCATTAACGAACTTGATCTGTCTTTTTGCACAAAACGTTTAAAATCGAGTTTAGTAATGATTAAACAAAAATTGCTTCCGCTAGAGCGTTAACAGACAAATATATATATATATATATATATATATATATATATATATATATATAATTTTGAACGGACCTCATTTTCGTAATCTGGTAGGATCGATGGACATTTGAAGAAATTTTTCAAAAATCGCGTCATGAGTACGACTTCAATAGCTGATTTCCCTTAAGGGAAATCTGCTAAAAATTGCAAATATCTCGGTTATTATTTAAGATGAGGAAAAAATGTGTATCAAAATTATAAGACTTAAAGTCCAATGAGATTGGACGGAGAAATGTTATGTTTCGAAATAAAACCAATCTTAAAGTAACTTTATTTGTCTATAAATGTTGTTATATATATATATATATATATATATATATATATATATATATATATATATATTCTCTAATATGAATACTAGCCAATACATTTGAATTTTTTAGTTTCCAGCCTTCAGTAAACCCGCACGTCTACTCGTGTCATAATAACAATGAGGTTTTATAACACGAACCTCATTATTCTAAGCTTATATACCAAATATTGTTTTCACGAGATACGTGCAAAATCGTTGTGCGAAGAAGAATTTACGTTCTTGTCTTGAAAATTTTTATTTCATCTACAGTATACTCGATATTTATCAGTTTCAGTCAAAACTGAAGAACTTTTTTGGTATTCGCAGAAATTGGACAACGAATTGTGGGGGTTTAGGGGGGGGGGGTTCGAAAATTCCAAAAATATGCGCTTTCTTGGGTAGGATCGAAAATGTTATAGAACTCAAATATTAAGGGAGTAATTTGAACTTTCAGGTTTTTACAAGGAGAGTGCACGGCCTTCCCCCCACTGATTTGAACAAAATTTTTTTAGTGTGTAGTATCTTATGAAAAAAAAGTTAATGGTTTGCCTGAACGTGTGTGTGTGTGTGTGTTGTCTGAGGTGTTCCAAATACCCATCTTCCTATGAGTTCCCGTGGCTGAGTTGGTAGCGTTTTTTCTTTGTAACCACAAGTTCTCGAGATCGAATCTCGCTGGGAGCGACTATTTTTTTTCTGGGATTTTCAATTTTTTTTCTAGGGGTTTGTTTAATATTAATAAATAAATAAAAAGTTTTTTTAGTTGTTGAAATTTAATTTTTAAAGTATTCAATATATTTAAAGAAAATTCGAAAGCTATCTGTTGAAAACATAATAGGAATAAGGAAATATTTAATATTATTATAAGTATATAACAATACCAATAATAACGCAGATATTTTGATAATATTTTTAACTGGTTTCTCTTGCCTGAGATAGTAATTCCTTCACGATCCAGCACCTCAAAAATGGTAGCATTTAGCTTTACCCATTTATTTGTAATTATTTTATTCTACAATTAATAATTTTGTATAAATTTTTTAGCTTTATACATAAAAATGATGATATTTTGCAATTCTGTTCAATCACATACGAGCAGTTTGGGGGCGCTTGATAAAATGTTTGACTTCAGAATGTACGAATAAAATATTTCATTAGGTAAACATGTACTAACTAACTGATAAAGCATTACAGGAAATGGTTTACCGTTTATGTACGGGCATCAATAATGCTACTTACAAAACCAGATTTTTCCACTTTGTTTTCCCATTGATGAGATTCATCATCAAGTTGATTAATGCTCTGGACCCTCCGTTAAATATTAAAACGAGGAGCTTTAGGTGACGTTGGGGTCCTAGCAATCGAGGAAAGAGGGTCCAACAAGACCCTCAGAAATAATAATGACCCTCTCAGAAAAATTACTTTTCTTATTTGTCTTCCCAAGGGCACAATCAATTACCAGCCCAGCTGACGAGCCTTTGCATTCATCATCTAATTTTCACAGTATTTTCCTTTATTCTCTCTCCAAAATAATATATTTTCAACCCCTATCTCTCTCTCTCTCTCCCCGACTTTTTATTTTTTTAAATATGCGGAGAATATGAATCTCATTGGTGACATTTCGGTATTTTCTTGTTGCGGGCAAATTTCTTTTGAATTAATAGCTAGCGGCATAGGTCTGCAGTTTAAAAAAAAAATATATTGCTTGTCACCTGGAGGTTATTGAACTCTTGTAAATGCGTCTCGATTTAGTAATTCATGAATTTGGGTTTCTATTTCCTTTAGCAGGTTTCGCTCAAGCAATATGTGTAGCATGATCACATCGGCTGAAGCTCTTTCAAAGTATTTGTTCATTCTGTCAAGCATAGTTTAACTCAGTTACTTAGTTAGTAGTCACACTCAAAGGTTGAGAAAGCCTTTTAGGAGATCCCTCGCCTTTTAGTGATTTTTTAAATATTTCTTCAAATGTCCATTCATCTTACCCAGGAGACGAAAATGAGTTCCGTTCAAATTTATCTATCTATATCCTATATATCTATATCTATATATTTCACATGCCATGAACAAAATTTAGGAAAATTGGTACGTTTATAATTACTAATAACGCAAATTAGATTTTAGGCTATACTAATATTCTTTCGGCAAACCTGTACATAATAGAAGCCTTTTATGTTGTTCTTTAGAGTAACTTTTGTTATATACGTATTTATCCTATCACTAAGCATAAAAGAGATATATAAAAACTATATTGGGATTCAACAACTTTATTGGCTACTAAACAAGACTCAGTATGTGGATTAGCATTAAATTTTCCATGTTTATAAGCTATATTAACACTTCAAGGGACTAACTAATGAGAGAGACCTGAAATGAAATTTTGATATTTCATTTTCAATCGTTTTTTGACAAACGTGCACATAAGAAGTTTTTATTTTGTCACTTAGATTAACTTGTGTTGTATTACAATGTATTAATGAGATATAAGTACGCTAAAAACTATAGCAGTGGTCAACTATTTTATTGGGCACAAATGACAGACCAGAACTTAACAGTACTCGGTATGTGAATCAGCATTAACTCCTCCATGATCATATGCTATATTAACATAAATATTGTGAAGCTCTGCCAAAAAAAATACCGTCATCATTCAGTAACTAATAATTTCTCCAGCGAAGGTATGCTACGATATATATAAACACACACACACACACACACACACACACATATATATATATATATATATATATATATATATATATATATATATAAAACCCATGGGTCCAGGGTCAGTTCACTCTATGGCAGCCTGCCAGTGGACGGGAGCTAATAGAATCACAATCGTTTGTCATCCCGTGGGGCTGTCGGGCGTATATACTCACTAGACTCCACAAGCTCCCCGACAGTAGCACGCTCTGGTAGAGGTCTTGTGAACTAATGTTCTCCGTTGGCGGGGATCGAACCTGCACCTATTAGCAGATTTCCCCTAAGGGAAATCAGCTATTGAGGTCGTACTCATGACGCGATTTTCGAAAAATTTCTTCAAATATCCATCGATCCTACCCAGGAGATGACGAAAATGAGGTCCGTTCCAAACTATATATATATATGTATAGAGATATATATTTGTATGTTAATTCTCTAGCGGCCGCAATTTCTGTTTAATCGTCACCAAACTCGGTATTTAATCGTTTTATGTAAAAAGGAAGATCAAGTTCGTTAACGGCTGAAATCGGACCAGTGGGACGGGGGGTTTAGAGGTGGGGATTTTCAAAAATTCGAAATATCTCCGTTATTATGCATCGGATCGAAATATTGTATAGAACCAACCTTATTGGTAAATTAAATTTACTATAAATATTGTTATATGCATTTATTCTCTATCTTGAATATTAACCGAGATATTTGCATTTGTAATCTGCGTGTGGTCACCAGTAGGCAATGTTCGGACTTTCCGCCGAGAGCTCTAGTGGGCGTTTCCATAACTATTCATCCCTCGTGAATAGGTTTAGAGGTTAGGTTAACTGTTTTTTGGGGCTAGAAACTACTGTGGTAGATCTTTATGTACAGTTGTTATTCGGCATATTTCTCTATTGTAAATCTTCCCGCAAGGAAATCTGCTTAGTTTACGCAGCTCCTGCGTGACGGACTTTTTTATATTCAGCTTGCTGACTGGCAGTAGAGGTAGATGTCCCATTCCTTAACCTGCACGGCCACCCTCCTACCTCTTTCTCTCACACACACTCACTCACTTTTTAGCAGATTTCCCTTAAAGGAAACCAGCTATTGAAGTCGTACTCATGACGCGATTTTCGATATTTTTCTTAAAATATCCACCGATCCTACCCAGGAGGTGACGAAAATGAGGTCTGTTCAAAACTGTATCTATCTGTCTATCTATCTATCTACCCATCTATCTATATATATACATACAAAAAATTACGACCGCTAGAGCGGTAACAGTCAAATATATATGTCTGTTATCGTTCTAGCAGTCGTAATTTTTGTGTTATCGTTACCAAACTTGATATATAATCGTTTTATACAAAAAACAGATCAAGTTCATTAACGGCTGAAATTGGACCAGGGCTGGGGGGGGGGTGGTTTAGAGGAGGAGAATTTAGAATAGTCTTAATATCTCTGTTATTATGCGTCGGATCGAAAAATTGTATATTATTATTATTTATTAACGTCCACTTTTTGCAACTCAGGCTAATTGGGACGGGTTATCTACAGGTTAGCACCCTTTTCTAGCCAGGGTGGGATTTTAGGATGTTATTTAATGAATTTCGTCACTAAATAATTTGCTTTGCCCAGGCGAGAATCGAACTCGCCACTCTAGGTTTACCATGTTGTATTGTATAGAACCATTCTTATTCCAAATTTAATGTTCTATAAATGTGGTTATGTACATGTTTTCACTATGTTGATTATTAACTGAGATATTTAATTTTTTTAGTTTTCGGTCTTGAGTAAACCCCCACTCCTACTCAATTCATATTAACATTATCCTATTATGTTATGTAACACATTCTTTCAAGCTTAAATACCAAATATTGTTCTCAATAAACTTTTACTTTTTGAGATAAATGCAAAAACGTGACGCACGTGGGAAATCTGCTTAGTTAACGCAGCCCCTGCGTGACGGACTTTTTTCTTTTTTTGGTGGCTCCCGGCACTATTAGTGTTATTGCCACTCTGTCATCACTTGGGGTATGACTTTATTCACTTTTTCATTTTTTGGCGTATGTTCTTCCATTGAACGTTCATCCTGAATTCTTGCTGAGTAGTATTTTGGACAACTGGTTAGATCATGGATTGCTGTTTCATCGTTCTCTCCGGGGGAACATATTGGTGTGTTTATTCACTTATATTTGTACAAATAACTTGCAAAGTTGCCACGTTCTTTCCCACTCAGCAAATACGTGGTTCTTTGTTGCTTTTTTTATCAGCTTTACACGATCCCTAGCGCACTGGTAAATATTAACTGCTTCTATTTATTTATTCATACAATAATCGCATTTCGCAACTGGGGCGATTTAGCGACGAATCAGTTATTTACAGCATAATAATTTAACATATAACATATTTAACATATAACATATTTAACATATAACATATTTAACATATAACATATTTAACATATAACATATTTAACATATAACATATTTAACATATAACATATTTAACATATAACATATTTAACATATAACATATTTAACATATAACATATTTAACATATAACATATTTAACATATAACATATTTAACATATAACATATTTAACATATAAAATATTTAACATATAACATATTTAACATATAACATATAACATATAAAATATTTAACATATAAAATATTTAACATATAACATATTTAACATATAACATATTTAATATATAAAATATAACATATTTAACATATAACATATAAAATATTTAACATATAACATATTTAACATATAACATATTTAACATATAACATATTTAACATATAACATATTTAACATATAACATACTCAACATATAGCATATTCAACATATAACATATTTAACATATAACATATAATTATTATATTTACGTAAGTATGTTCATTTCTGCAAATATTGACTGCTTCTGTCGGTATTCTCGGCGTAGAGCGTGGTAAAGGCCTACCTCGAGTCTCGCATCTTCGGCTATTTTTCCTTGTAACAGCAGTTCTATTGGTGAAGTTTCAGTTATTATTTGGACAGCTTCGTATGACACTATACTAACCCTAATCAATGTCTGCCGCTGGACCTTATGCAGTGCTGCCTCACTCACTTTCGCTCTCTATCAATCTATATCATGTGTGGGCAACCCCCGGCCCACTGTAAGATTTCATTCGGACCGCGAGACATTTTGAAAAACCCATTAAAATACAAATATTACACTACTTACTCCAAATGAGGAATATGAGCAGAGACTTGTGCGTTTGGCAGTACTTATAAATGCGAACAGTTTTTTTCAATGATGAAAGTTTATAAATCAGATGTTTTGATTTATAAACTTTCATCATTGAACGAGCCTGACAATAATCTGGAAAATTCTTTTCGTCTTCGTATCAGTGGAATTAATCCAATCATCGATGGATTAGTTTCCCAAATTCAAGCTCAAGTGTCTCATTGATTCCGGTGTCGCTATTTTTGTTTATGTTGTTTGTAATAATCCCAAATTTTACGATTTAATTTTAATGTACCTATTTTTTTCATTTCATTTTGTTATTTTAATAAACTGTATTATAATTGTATTGACGTATAATTTCATGTCTGATGTCTATCGTTAAAAAATATTAACACCCCTTTAAAATGCACTACTTTTACGAACGTATTGCGCACTAAAGTTTGGCCAACAACATGCCAAAGGTTGCCCATTCCTGATCATTCTCTCTCTCTCTCTCTCTCTCTCTCTCTCTCTCTCTCTATATATATATATATATATATATCTATATATATATATACATAAAATTGAATTAACCCATAGAAAATATTGAGGTTAAGAGATTGATATAATTCGAAACACATTTTGGTAAAAACGTCTTAAGCTCGAAAAGGGGTTTAGTTGAGGAACCTTGGGGTTTTTACTGGAGCATTTATAATTGATCGAGTGCTCTTAATACGAGGCGGTCTTCTGACTTGAATAATTTATGAAGGCATGGTTGAAGACTCCACCGCTAGGGAGAGCTTCCATCCTATCCACTCGCCCTCTAAGGGCTTAAGTAGCATGGGGCTTTACTCATCACCATACTCAACCCCATATACAAATATTAAGACTATTTTCTTCTCTTTCAGCCGATTTCCCGTTAGGCAAAATCAGCTCATGACGCGATTATCGTAGCATTTCTTTAAATGTCCAACTACTCGGGAATTTCCTTAGTGTAGGAAGACCTCCAACTTATAGCAGATTTCCATTAAGGGAAACCAACTATTGAGGTTGTACTCATGACGAGAATTTCAAAACTTTCTTCAAATGTCCATCGATCCTACTTAGTAGATGACTAAAATCCGGAACTAAAAAAGATCAGTTCAAAATATATATATATACACATATATATATATATATATATATATATATATATATATATATATATATTGTTACGTTTTTATTACCAAAACCAGTAATAAACGTTTTTAATAAGAGTTCTTTTGGATTGCAAAATTAAATACTCGCAAGTTTCACAGTTTTTATCACTGCACAATTTATTTCACAATGCACAATAAACTTGGTGATTATTCTTAATTACTACTCACAGTATACACTGATAGCGTTACTGTTCTTCAATGAGTCACAGTCCAATAATTCACTGAAAGACGGCACTGCACTGTCCTTTACTTCGTGGCACTGCACTGTCCTTTACTTCGCGGCACTGCACTGTCTTAAACACGGCACTAAACTGTTACCTACAGTCACGGCACAACACTGTTCTTCCTTTAAAAACACTTTACCGCACTGCACTAAGTCGCACTGAAGCACTGATGTGAACATCAAGAGAGGTGACAATAAAACTGACTGCTCACGGCTAGCCCTTCTTTATATAGGTAGGCGGCATACATCAAAGGGGAATTGTCTAGACTATTCGAGGTCTGGCTGGAAGGTACTGGTCGGACCTAGAACATTCTTTCGGCTGCTTTGATCTACGTCACACTTTCCAAATACGCGACTCTCTCTCTCTCTCTCTCTCTCTCTCTCTCTCTCTCTCTCTCTCTCTCTCTCTGTGAAGGATTATTCATCTTTTTTATTTTCGCTAAAATATATATATATATATATATATATATATATATATATATATATATTGTTGCGAGAATCGGATGAGTAGGCGAATACACAAAGAGAGAGCCGCGTGAAAGGAGGAACAAAGACTAGTGGAACGGGCAAAGCTAATTAGGGCCATTCTAAGTAGGGCCCCCGGCAGAATCTAATTAAGGCCTTCCAGAAAGTTCTGGACCTTTCCTTGGCTAGGCCCTTCTACAGGTATATATATGGGACTCCCACAGTACCCCGAGAGGTCAGTTTACGGTCAGACGTCTTGATGCTCACATCAGTGCTACAGTGCGACTTAGTGCGGCGCGGTAAAGTGTTTTTATAAGAAGAACAGTGCCGTGCCGTGCCTGTAAGTAGCAGTTTAAGTGCCGTGTTTAGGACAGTGCGGTGCCGTCTTTTGTGAATTTCAGTGACCGTGAGTGAATTATTGGACTGTGAAATCTGAAGAACAGTGACTCTATCAGTGTAATACTGTGAGCAGTAATAATCAAGAGTATTGTGCATTGTGAAATAAATTGTGCAGTGATAAACTGTGAAACTTGTGTGTGTTTAATTTTGCAATCCAAAAGAACTCTTATTAACGTTTATTACTGGTTTTGTAATAAAAAACGTAGCAATATATAGATATGTTTGTCTGTTACCGCTCTAACGGATCCAATTTTATGGTCACCAAACTGGGTATATAAGTGTTTCATGCAAAATGAATATTTATTTGGCAAGGCTTTTTAGGGCTTATTCCCGTCGTTGCTGTGGATTTGTTAATAATACAATTATTTGTTCTGTAAGGTTTCACTGTCTTCCATACTTTTATATTTCCCGTTTTTTTTTTTTTTTTTTTTTTTTTTTTTTTTTTTTTTTTTTTTTTTTTTTTTTTTTTTTTTTTTTTTTTTTTTTTTATAAAGTAACGGACCATATAACTCATAATCATAGAAAGTATTCTGTCATCCAAACCATGTATGAATAAAATTTCTTTTCCCTTGTTGCGGTACAAAACCCGACGGTGACAGCTGTTTTAGGTAAGTCATAACCAGCATTAAAAATACTCTTTTGTAAGACTCGAAGGAATTGGCGAAAGGACCTGAAATAGTGAGGGTTTAGAGAGGGGAGGATTTGAAAATTCAAAATATCTCCGTTAGACGGATCGAAAAATGTTATAGAACCTTGTTTTGCCAAACTACTGATGCTCTGCAATTGCAGTTCTTTTCATTTTAGCAGATTTCCCTTAAGGGAAATCAGCTATTGAGGTCGTACTCATGACGCGAGTTTTGAAAAATTTCCTCAAATGTCCATCGATCCTACCCAGGAGATGACAAAAATGAGGTCCGTTCAAAATTATATATATATATATATATATATATATATATATATATATATATATATATATATATATATATTTGTCTGTTAACGCTCTAGCGGTCGCAATTTTTGTTTGATCGTTACCAAACTTCATATTTAAGCGTTTTACGTAAAAAGAGAGATCAAGTTCGTTAATGGCTGAAATCGGACCAGTGGGAGGGGTTTTTTTGAAAATTCAAATTATCTCCGTTATTATGCGTCGGATCGAAAAATTGTATAGAATCAATCTTATTGTAAATTAAATTTACTATAAATATTGTTCTATACATGTATTCTGTATCTTGAATATTAACCGAGATATTTGCATTTGTATTGTGTGTGTGGTCGACGGAACCCCGCCATGTTCCGGACTCTCCGCCGAGAGATCTGGTGGCCGTTTCCAGAACTATTCGTCCCTCGTGAATAGGTTTAGAGATCCCTTCCTACTACAGCTGTTATTAGGTGGATTTCTCTATTGTAAAACATCACGTGGGAAATCTGCTTAGTTTACGCAGCCCCTGCGTGACGGACTTTTGTTGAAACTCAAATATTAATTTATTCGTACTTGTTGGTTTTCAGTGGGAGTATATGTGAGATGAGGTCACTAATGTGTTGTACAAGGAGGTGGGAAATCTGCTTATTTTTACGCAGCACCTGCGTGAGGGACTTTTTACCCATCTCAAGGGTAGGGATAAAGGAATGCTCCCATCCATCTAGAATGGACTATATATATGTTTTAGGTCAAAACATTGAGGCACTGATTAAGGAATAAAAAGGAGTGTACGATGAACAGTAGAATCTGTCCATAATAATTAAAAATGGCTATAGACATTAACAAAATAAATCATATAAATACTCACACAGCCAACTGTCCTTGGTAGTATCGTTGGTCGTCCAGTCTGACAGCTTTCCAATTCATCGTCCTTTTAGACAGCTCCTAAAAGATAGAACTATTTGTTTATTTTTGACACAGTATGTATATGTCATACTTATCATTTATAGGTTTCCAGTTGAGCTCTGCATGACTTTATTTGTTATTATTATTTTTACTTAATAACGTACACATTTTGCTACTATGGCTAATTGAGACGGGTTATTTACAGGTTACCACCCTTTTCTAGCCTGGGAGGGACTAAGGATTTTATTCAACGAGTTCGTCAGAAAGTAAATTACTATTGCCCATGTGAGAATCGAACTCACGTCTCTAGGTTTACCATGTGAGATACCATTTTATTCAACTAAAATTCGTTAATGACTGAAATCCGTCAAAGAATAGAGGAGGTTTGGAAGGGGTTGAGGTAGTAAGTTCGAAATTTAAATATATTTCTTTTATTGTGAGTCCGAAAGAAAAATGTTATAGAACCAACTTGTTAAAATATTGGACACCCTATTGCATGTTGCTCTATGCATTTATTCGTAATTCAGATTTTAAGAGTGTTAGTTATTCGTATTTTATTGTTTCAACCTTCCGTAAGCTCATAATTCTACTCATCCGATTTTTACTTAGAAACAGAGGATAAAAGGTGAGATGAGATTAGTAGCGGAAAAGCACGTGGGACGGACTTTTATTTATTATGAAGCTTAGATGTTTTCAGTGGTTCATAACGCTAACTAACATAACAACTAAAAGCTGGTATAAAATGGAAAATTAAAATACCATCCAGCACAACATTAAAACTAAGACCAACGCGTTTACTCACATGGCTAATCTGAGCCCACAAAAGTTTTGAGTTTATTTATACCTTTGCTGATTTAACAATGAGTTTTGACTTGGGTCAGGGAACCCGAAAATTCTGAAACTTTGTATGCAAGTAGTGTATCCGTAGTAAAAAAAGTATTTTTTGTTCACGAGAAACTTGAAGGGCTAAAATCACCTCTTGAAAAAATCAGTTTTATATTCCTGAGCAACGTTAAAACGGTAATATATATAAAAAAAGTTTTATGGATTTTAATGTACTTCAAATCTGTGAAATAAGATTTTTTTGTCATAATATTCTTTTCCCCTATGTTTTTAAATTTTTTTAAATTTCTTTTATAGTGAATCATATATATTATAGAAGAATTCAATTATATATGATAAAGTTATATTCCGATCACGTTTTCAAAAATAAGCTAAAAATACCCTTTTAGCAGATTTCCCTTAAGGGAAATCAGCTATTGAGGTCGTACTCATGACGCAATTTTCGAAACATTTCTTTCAATGTCCATCGATCCTACCTAGTAGATGACGAAAACTAGGTTCGTTTATAATTGTGTGTTTGTCTGCTACCGCTCTGGTTTTAATCATTTTTCTTATAACAATGTAGCTTAATTCAGTTTGACGAAGGATTCTTAAATATTTAATACGGATTCTCATTTTCAGAAGAAAAAAAAAAGCTAAAACATTGTTTACCTTATTTAGAGAGGTATCTAGGAGCTTTTCTGTTTTTCTAATTTGCTCTCTTGTCTCTGCGTCTGTAACAATTAATAAAATATAAAGTTAGAAAATGGAGATTTGTAGAAAAGATTCATTTGAACATTAATTCCATTTACTTGTCCTTTGAACTTTGTGTTGTTTTATTTTCTTTTTTAGGTGAGAAGACTTTCAGAATACTGAGAGGAAGAATACTAAGCTGTTTTATAAACAATTTTTTCTTTGTATGAAGAAGAAATTGTATATAAATAAGTTTTTCAGAGTGGCGATGATCTAGTGAGTTTGCTCTAGTTGAAGTGGAACTATCCATAGTATCAGATTACCTTATTCCTTTAGGGGGTTTTAGAAATAATTGAAAATTCAAAGTATCTCCGTTACTATGAGTTCCATTGAAAATTTCTATACAACCAATCTTTGATAAATTTAATTTTCTTATGTTATTGGCCTACGGAGCTCTTCTAACTCCTGTTTAAATAGGCATCTTGCTACGAAAAGAAATAAAGAATTGACAGTGAGCTGAGATCATATGTGTGTCATATTCTAGTACTTGGTAGACCTACTTTTAAGCTGATTTCCCTTAATGGAAAGGTTGCACTCATCACTCAATTTTCGAATAATTTCCTCAAATGTCCTTTGATCCTATCCAAAAGATGCCGAAAACGAGGTCCGTTCAAAATTGTATATACTTTATAGCAGATTTCCCTCGTGAAGATTAACAATTTTTTTTTTTTAATTTATTCATATAATAATCGCATTTCGCAACAGGGGCGATTTAGCGACGAATCAGTTATTTAATATACAGCATAATAATTAATATATAACATATTTAACATATAACCTATTTAACATATAATCTATAACATATTTAACATATAACCTATTTAACATATAACCTATAACATATTTAACATATAACCTATTTAACATATAACCTATAACATATTTAACATATAACATAATCAACATATAACCTATAACATATTTAACATATAACCTGCAACATATTTAACATATAACCTGCAACATATTTAACACATAACATATATAATATATAACATATTCAACACATATAACATATTAAACCTATAACATATAATTATTATATTTACGTAAGTATGCTCATTTCTGCAAATATTTTCAGTATTGCCCTACATTATAATTTTTTGAAAATGTTGTTTTGTTTCAAGTATTGTAATACGCGGTCTATGTACGGGCTACAGTCATGTAGTAATTCAGTCAAAGTGTATGGTAGGTCTATGTGAGTCCTTAGATAGCAGTCAGTCAGTATGTTTTATATAAGTCTACAGTTATAGTGTTGGCAGTAGGGTTCGTCTTCTCCAGTAAGTAGGTAAGTGTGAGTTAGTCGTGAATGGCCAATTCTCAACCTCGTTAAAACTACTTCTTCTCTTCTAATTAGCCTTTTTGAGGAAGGCCATTCACCAAGTGTATGTTTCAGTTCTCGAAGTTTGTTATCAGTTGTGGTAAACCAAGTTTTCTGCCATGAATTGAGTATCATATGTTTTGCTTGGGCTTGAATATCTTGGTATGTACAGTATGTGTTGTCGTGAGTTCTTTTTTGAGTAGCTGACTTGGCAAGTTCGTCTACTTGTGTGCTTTGTTTAATGTTTGTATGTCCGGGTAACCAGTACATAGTTATTTTTTTGTTTAATGTCTGGATTTTGTGTAATATGTACGAGATGAGTGGATGTGAACTATATATGTTTTTTAGTGAATGTAATGAGCTAAGAGAGTCAGTGCAAATTATGATCTGCCAACCTTATACCGGAAAGAAGAACAATTGCTGAAATACATCTGAATATAACATATTAATTTTATTGAAAACTATTTTTTATATCTATTAGTATTTAAAAAGATTCAGAATAAATTTTGTCTCAATC
This sequence comes from Riptortus pedestris, assembly GCA_019009955.1. Taxonomy (NCBI): domain Eukaryota; kingdom Metazoa; phylum Arthropoda; class Insecta; order Hemiptera; family Alydidae; genus Riptortus; species Riptortus pedestris. Next base: position 18,439,542 of record CM032228.1, read on the forward strand.
AATCATATTTTAGTAGCCCAAGAACTTAAGACTTATATACAATTTTTCGATCCGGCGAATAGTAACGGAGATATTTCAATGTTTCCAAGATCCACCCATGTAAACCCCCACTTGTCCGATTTCAGCAGTTAACCAACTTAATCTTTCATTTTACATAAAACGATTAAATATCGAGAGTTTGGTAATGATCAAACAAAGATTGCGACCACTAGAGCGTTAACGGACAAATATATATATATATATGCAAATAGTTAGTTCCTTGAGGTCATCAATTACGATTTTATTGACCGCCCACTTCTACTAATTGGATTTTTTATTTTTTTATTTTTTTTTAAATAGAGATGATATTAGACTATCTCCATGGGTCTTTTTTAAAATTTAAAACCGGCAATAGCATTTGTTTAAAGGAGTCACCGAAAGGAGTTGGAAAGGACCCTTTAAGTACATTTGCTAAGTTGTCACTAGTTGCCAAACTTGTTCCGAGTGTGAAGCTAGTCTAACTGCTAACATTTAACTAAGTCCGTGCGACTCTTTGCAAGGATTGTTCAGCTCTAAGTACGTCTCTCGTAGCTCCGACAGATTTAAAGTTGCACATAGCAAAGCCTTCCTATTGACACAGCTTTCTTACTCATTGTATACTCAGAGTGAACAAGAAAAAGTCCGTCACGCAGGGGCTGCGTAAACTAAGCAGATTTCCCACGTAAAATTATACAATACAGAGCCGAACAGTTAAGAAAACGGCCGACCTAGCTTTTGGCGGGAAACTCATTCTCATCCGTTATCCGCCCTGATTTCATAAAAATGCAAATATCTCGGTTAATATTCAAGATAGAGAATAAATGTATATAACAATATTTATAGTAAATTTAATTTGCAATATGATTGATTTTATACACTTTTTCGATCCGACGTATAGTAACGGAAATATTTCGTATTTTTCAATATTTCGATATGTCACCCATTAACGAACTTGACCTTTCTTTTTACATACAACGACTAAATATCGAGTTTGGTAACGATGAAACAAATACATATATATATATATACAGTTTTAAACGGACCTCATTTTCGTCATCTGCTAGGTAGGATCGAAGGACATTTGAAGAAGAATTTCGAAAATTCCGTCATGAGTACAACCTCAAAATCAAAAAAAGTCCGTCACGCAGGGGCTGCGTAAACTAAGCAGATTTCTCACGTGAAGTTTTACAATAGAGAAATCTGCCTAATAACAACTGTAGTAGTAAGAAACCTCTAAACTTAAAACATTATTTAGGGCGTAATAACCCAGTAGTTTCTAGCCCCAAAAAACAGTTAACCTAACCTCTAAACCTATTCAGGAGGGACGGATAGTTATGGAAACGGCCGCCAGAGCTCTCGGAAAGTCCGAACATAGCCTACTGGCGACCACAGGCAGAATACAAATGCAAATATATCGGTTAATATTCAAGGTACAGAATAAATGTATAAAACAAAATTTATAGCAAATTGAATTTCCAATAAGATTGATTCTATACAATCTTTCGATCCGACGCATAATAACGGAGATATTTCAAAAAGTTTCAAAAATCTCCCCTCTAAACCCCCCCCCTCCTCCCACTTTCAGCCATTAACGAACTTGATCTTCCTTTTTACATAAAACGATAAAATTCCGAGTTTGGTAACAATCAAACAAAAATTGCGACCGCTAGAGTGTTAACAGATATATATATATATATATATATATATATATATATATATATATATATATATATATCTAATATATAAAATTTCCATTTCACAATGTTAGTTACCGTACTCCTCCCAACCGGCTTTACCGATTTTTACCAAATTTTATATGCGTATTCAGTAGGTCTGAGAATCGGCTACTATCTATTTTTCATACCCCTAATTGATAAGGGTTGTTCACCCTTAACGTTTTTTTTTAATTTTTGGACAACATTTTTTTTTTTTTTTTTTTTTTATAATGTGGCATTAAAAAATACATACAACCCTAAATTTTTACTTTTTTATCACCAACCCCTATTTTTTAGTAATCATTATCATCCCGCTCGATAACTGAAAATACCCTCCTCTAAAACCCCCTCCTACTGGTCCGATTTCAGCCGTTAACGAACTTGATCTTCCAGAGTGTTAACAGACGAATATATATATATATATATATATATATATATATATATATATATATATAGTTTTGAACGGACCTCATTTTCGTCATCTCCTGGGTAGGATCGATGGACATTTGAAGAAATTTTTCAAAAATCGCGTCATGAGTACGACCTCAATAGCAGATTTACCTTAAGGGAAATCTGCTAATATATCCCTTAATAGTCGATGTATAGAAGTATAGTATAGGGCCAATCTAATTGCAAATTAAATGTCCTTTCGTTATGTTTGCAAATAACTTAATTGTAAAAGAAAATACACTTTCTACTTTTAACCACAAACGTTATATTAACATCATGTCTCATACATCTATCATCCTACAACACATCTGATCTCTCAACCAACAACTGAACTCCTAAACATCTGATCTACAACATGTGCCCCCTTAGATGGTCCCCTTCTTCTGCCAGTACCTCCCTTCTCCTCAGCTGATCAGCGAGTTTCTTCATCAGCCTCTCTTCTACTTCAACCAGCTAAGTGTTCTGTCCGAGTATCTTCTGGATCACCCCAGGCTTCCCTTGCCTGTAGTCTAGCGCACAGACTAACTCCTTCGGGCTGAAATATTTTACGGCATTTGGTCTTCCTTCTTCCACCGATTTCCTCTTGTTCTCATTCATATTCTCGTTTTTAGTAGATTTCCCTCAAGGGAAATCAGCTATTGAGGTCGTACTCATGACGCGAGTTTCGACAAATTTCTTCAAATGTCCATCGATCCTACCCAGGAGATGAGAAAAATGAGGTCCATTCAAAATTATATATATATATATATATATATATATATATATATATATATATATATATATATATATATATATTTGTCTTTTAACGCTCTAGCGGTCGCAATTCTTGTTTGATCGTTACTAATCTCGGAATTTAATCGTTTTATGTAAAAAGAAAGATCAAGTTCGTTAATGGCTGAAATCGGACCAGTGAGAGGGGGGTTTAGAGGGGGGATTTTCGGAACATTCGAAATATCTCCGTTATTATGCGTCGGATCGAAGAATTGTATAGAATCAATCGTATTGCAAATTAAATGTACTATAAATATTGTTCTATACATTTATTCTGTATCTTGAATATTAACCGAGATATTTGCATTCATACTCTGTGTGTGGTCGGCAGGAGTCAGCTATGTTCCGGACTTTCCGCCGAGAGCTCTGGTGGCCGTTTCCGTAACTATTCGTCCCTAGTGAATAGGTTTAGTGATACCTTACTACTACAGTTGTTATTGGGCAGATTTCTCTAATGTAAAATTTCACGTGGGAAATCTGCTTAGTTTACGCAGCCCCTGCGTGACGGACTTTCTTCTTTTTGTTCCGGACATAGAAAATCCATCTGACACCTGAGTCTCCTCCACAAAAATATTTCAGCTGGAGAAAGACCAGTGGACAAGTGAGGTGTTACCCTGTATTTATTATCCCATCCTCGTCGCCACTGTTATGTTTGCAAATAACTTAATTGTAATAGAATAAACACTTTCTACTTTTGACCACAAACTTTATATTAACACCACGTTCTCATACATCTATCAACATATATAATCTATAACATGAACCTCTTTAGTCTATGCTTAAATATTAATTTTTTTTTCAAGATTCCTTTATTATACGAGATACATGCAAATTCGTTCTGCATTGACGTCACCACTTAAGATTTAACGTTCTTGTCTGGAAAATATTTCTTAGATCTATACCATGCTCTATATTTAACCGTTTCAGACATCACTAATGATCTCATATGTTATTGCCAGAAATTGCATCAGGAAAAAGGTAGCGGAACCAAAACTTCAACATATCTGCTTCATTATGAGTCTGATCGGAAAATGTCATAGAACCAATCTTGTTAAAATATTACTGCTCTACAGTTGTTGCAGTAAGCATTATTTCATAACTCAAGTTTTATGCCAGTAATTCATAATTTCTGGTTTTCAGTCAGAAAATTCTGGGTTTCAGAATATGTGCTGAGAAGAGATCTCTAGTGTGTTATATCAGCAAGTGGGAAATCTGCTTAGTTTACTCAGCCTCTGCGCGACTTACGTTTTAGCAGATTTCCCTTCAAGGAAATCAGCTATTGAAGTCGTACTCATGACACGATTTCCGAAAATTTTCTTCAAATGTCCATCGATCTTACCTAGGAGATGACGAAAATGAGTACCGTTTCAAGTTGTGATTATTATATACACACACACAAAATTTATAGGTAATTCAATTTACAATAAGACTGATTATGTAAACTTTTTCGATCTGACTTATAAAAACGCTGAAATTTCTAAATTCCCCACTAATGCCTCTCCCTCCTCCCGCTGCTCCGATTTCTACCATTAACAAACTTGATCTCTGGGGGCTCAGGTTGGCCGTGCGAGTTAGGGCGTTGGTCCTAATCTCGCGTGGTAGACTTAGAGTGGCGGGTTCGATTCCCGCCCTGGGCAGTAGAAATTTATTTAGTGACGGACTCCCTAAATAAACTCCTTGAGCCTACATTGGCTAGAAAGGGTGGTAACCTGTAGATAACCCATCCCGATTAGCCTAGTAGCATAAAGTGGACGTAAATAATATTAATAAAAAAAACTTGATCTTTGTATTTACATAAAATGATTTAATATACAGTTTGGTAATGATTAAACAAATATTTCGGCCGTTAGAGTGCTAACATACATGTGTGTGTGTGTGTATATATATATATATATATATATATATATATATATATATATATATATATATAAAATTCTGTACCTAGGCCTCCTTTCCGTCATCTCTTGGGATCTGAGGAAATTTCGTCAAGAGTACAAATTCATTAGCTCATTTCTGTTAAGGTAAATCTGCTTACACTAATTCAGCGAGGTATTGCAAAATTTGTTATGCTTCGTACAAGGTAGTAATTAATATCTAATATCGAATCAATTTATTTTTGATGGTAAGTTATTAATATCTAATATCGAATCAATTTATTTTTGATGGTAAGTTATTAATATCTAATATCGAATCAATTTATTTTTGATGGGAAGTAATTAATATATCTTATAAAATGATTTTATTTTTCATGGGAAATAATAAATGCCTGATACCAAATCAATTTATTTTTGGTGGGAATTAATTAATATCTATTATCAAATAAATTAATTTTTGATGGGAAGTAATTAATATCTATTATCAAATAAATTTATTTTTGATGGGAAGTAATTAATATCTCTTATAAAATCAATTTATTTTTTAATGGGAAGTAATAAATGCCTAATACCAAATCAATTTATTTTTGGTGGGAATTAATTAATATCTATTATCAAATAAATTTATTTTTGATGGAAAGTAATTAATATCTAGTTCCCAAAATATTCAATTGCCCTATATCGCCGTACTAAAACCCGTTTCAGGGATCTGTAATACATTAAAGAACTTCAGGATTTGAACTAAGTTGAACTTTGTGTCCCAGAAAAAGTACATAACTAAGTTTAGAGCTGAAGTCAGCAGAAGTTTGCCTTGTAGCCGAGAGAGGACGTGTCTAGTATTCCCTCCCTCTGGCATTCTCTCAACTTCCATTATTTCAAGCTCTTATTTGGAACAACTTTTATTTGGTTGTCTCACGAATTATTTTCATTAAAATTAAAAAGATATACTGTTACGTTAGTTCTACTTCTAGAACATCAACTAAAAGTCTGTCACGCAGGGGCTGCGTTAACTAAGAAGATTCCAACGTGTCTCACGTATTTGCATTTGTCTCAAAACGTAAAAGTTCAATGTGAACAATATTTGGTATTTAGGCTTCAAATAAAGTCATTCATAATATGAGCGTTTTGTCATAATATGGCATTAGTAGAAGTGTGGGTTCACTGATGGCCAAAAACTAAAATATAGAAATATCTCTGTTAATATTCAATTTAGAGGAAATAGGTATATTACAATATTTATAGAACATCACATTTGTAAAAAGATTGGTTTTACACACTTTTAGCAGATTTCCCATAGGGGAAATCAGCTATTGAGGTCGTACTCATGACGCGATTTTTGAAAAATTTCTTCAAATGTCCATCGATCTTACCCAGGAGATGACGAAAATGTGGTCCGTTCAAAATTATATATATATATATATATATATATATATATATATATTTGTCTGTTAACGCTCTAGCGGTCGCAATGTTTGTTTGATCGTTACCAAACTCGATATTTAAACGTTTTATGCAAAAAGACAAATCAAGTTCGTTAATTGCCAGTGGGAGGGGGGGGGGGATTTTCGAAAATTTGAAATATCTCCGTTATTATGCGTCGGATCAAAAAATTGTATAGAACCTTATTGCAAATTAAATTTACTATAAATATTGTTCTATACATTTATTCTCTACCTTGAATATTAACCGAGATATTTGCATTTGTATTAAGTGTAACGGACGCGTGAGTTTCCCGCCAAAAGCTAGTTCGGCCATAACTGTTGGGCTCTCGTATAGAGATTCCCCTATAGTACATATAACTTCAGGTGGGAAATCTGCTTAGTTTACGCAGCCCCTGACGGAATTTTTCGATCTCACGCATAACAACGGAGATATTTCAAAATTTCGAAAATCCGTCCCTAAACCCCTCCTCCTGCTCATCGTATTTCAGGAGTTAACGAATTTGATCTTCAGTTTTACATAAAACGTTTAAATATCGAATTTGGTAATGATCAAACAAAAGTTCCGACCGCTAGAGGGATAATAGACAAATAAATATTGATAAAATATATAAATAGTTAATAGATAAATCCCTTAAGGGAACTATGCTAAAATGCAGGTTGCGTAAGCATATCAAATTTCTGACGGTTTTGCCTTTTAAACATTTTGTTTCCTATTAGCAGATTTCCCTTAAGGGGTTTCAGTAAACCCCCACTCCTACTCATGATATATTAAAAATAAACTGTTATATCATGAACCTCTATGGCCTAGGATTAATATTCTTTTTACTGAACTTCTTCTTTGTGAGATGTATGCAAATATGTTCTGTTATCCCCCCCCCCCCGTCTGTTGTTCTTGGCCTACCAAAATTTGAGTGATTGAGACAAACGTTATTCTGATTCATTATAAATTACAGTACTAGATATAGCAAATAGTTTTCAATAAAATTGATATATTATATTCGGATATATTTCAGTAATTGTTCTTCTATCCGGTAAAAGGTTGGCAGACCTACTTTTTTGCATTTCAGACGATTTTCGTAAGGAGGTTTCGTTTGTATTAATTCACTTAATATTTACTGTGCTGTTGTGTTACCATTATGTAGATTTATATATTGTTAAACTTCACGACGGAAATCTGCTATAAAGTATATATTTCAGTAATTGTTTTTATTTCAAGTGAAGAATATGGCTATCTGTTCAGTTCTGAGTGGTTGGCAGACCTGTTTGTATACAATTCAGATGCTCTCCGTTGGGATTTACCCACCGTTTTTATTTAATCACTTAATGTTAAGTGTTGGTGTTAAGTGTTACCTGTATGTAGATGTGTCTATTGTAAAACTTGACGTGTGTGAGAACGTGGGACATCTGCTTAGTTTACGCAGCCCCTGCGTGAAGGACTCTTAAGCATATACTTTTGTATTGTCTTGAAACTCAAGTTAGCCACTTAACGTTTCGTGTAATGATAGTATTAAGTGAATAGATAGATTAATAGATTGCACTTATTAACCATAATAAAAGTCCGTCACGCAGGGGCTGCGACAACTAAGCAGATTTCCCACGGGAAGGTTTACAATAGATATGTAATTGTACATACAGGTAACTCTACTGCGAATGTCAAATGAATAAATACAAACGGTAATGAGAAATCTTTCAGTTAATAATCCCTACAAGGAACAGTGACAGAATTGTAAACAAACAGGCCAGCCAACGTCGTAGCGCTGAATAGATAGATATACCGGAGACAAACTATTATTGAAATATATCTGAATATAACATATTAATTTTATTGAATACAATTTACTAGAGCTATTGCTGTAATTTGTAATGAATATGGATCAGTTTTATTTCAATCACTCAAATTTTAGTAATCCAAGAACAAAAGAAGGGGCAAGATCAATAGAACGTATTTGCATATATCTCACAAAGTGAAAGTTCAATGAAAACAATATTTGGTATTTAACCTTGGAATGAAGTGGTTCATGAAATAACAGCTTATTGCTTATACGAGTATGACATGAGAAGAAGTTTGGGCTTCCTGAAGGCTGAAAACTGAAAAATGCAAATATCTCGGTTAATATTTAGGACAGAGAATAATTTTATATAACTATGTTTATAGGAAATTTAATTGGAAATAAGATAGGTTCTATAGAATATTTCAATCTGATTCATAATAATGGAGATATTTCGAATTTTTGAAATTCCCCCCTCTAAACATCCCTTCCCACAGGTCAAATTTCAGACATTAACGAACTTAATCTTTCTTTTTACAAAAAAACGAATAAATATCGAGTTTGGTAACGGTTAAATAAAAATTGTCATAACTGGACCGGTAACAGAAAAATATATATAATTTTGGACGGACCTCATTTTCGTCATCTCCTGGTTAGGATTGAAGGACATTTGAAGAAATTTTTCGAAAATCGCGTCACGAGTGCGACCTTCAGGGAAATCTGCTAATTACAAGTATTATATAAAGGTTTTTATTAAGTATTGTGTAAAGTTTATTTTCTAGACAAAAAGCCATCAGGGGCGTTGATGATCCTTACTCAGTAATTGGTTACAATTTTCTTACTTAATAACAGTATTTCATCAAGTATACTAATTTTAAATTATAGTAATATTATTTAATATTCAACTGAATATAGTTGTTTATCTATGGGAAATATATTTGAAATGGCCTTTGTTTTTGGTTTTAGCAGATTTCCCCTGAGGTTCTTCTAATGACTTAATTTTCGAACACAATTTTCAATGCGTATCCATCCTAAGCAGTAGTGGCGAAAATGAAGTCCGTCCAAAACTATACGTATTTGTCTGGTAACGCAATTTTTGGTTAATCGTCAAAAAAACTCATATTTAAACCTTTTATGTCAAATTAATGATCAAGTTCGTTTCTGTCTGAAATCTGAAAAGTGGGTGGAATTTAGAAAAATTCAACTGAAAATTTTGTTCTGTAAATGTTGAAACACACATATTTTCTCTATCTGAATATTAACCTAGATAGTTGGATTTTTTAGTTTTAAGCCTTGCATAAACCCCCACTCCTACCTACACATATTCTAAGCTTATATTTCAAATACTGTTTCCATTGAAATTTTAATGTGTGAGGTACATACAAATGCGTTGTGTGATAGTAACTGAAAATTTTTCATTCTACTCGAAAATATTTATTTTAACTATATCATACTCGATATTTAATCTTTTCTGTTCAATCCTAAAGAACATATTTGTTATTGGCAGGAATCAGACTAGGGTCAATGGGGTTTAGTGTGGAGGAATTAGAAAGTTCAAAATATCTCTGTTATTATGAGTCGGATCGTAAAATGTTATATGACCAATCTTGCCAAACTATTGATGTTCTACAATTGTTGTTTCATGCATTTTTCCGTAACTCAAGTATTAAGCGATTTGGCACTACTAATTTTGTTTCCTGCCTTCAGTAAATCCTCTCCCCTACTACAACGTGATTTTTTTTTACACGTAAATAGCGAATAGGTAAGGAGATAAGATCACAAGCTTGTTACACCAGCTGGTAGGGAATTCTGCTTAGTTTGCGCGACCTCCAATCATAATTTTGACTCCTGCCTTTTGTGTATATCTTGTTCATTCTTCGTTGTACTCTGTCATGTTATAAGTTCGTAAGGCCGGGGTTTAGCAGGATATTTTACTTAGCTTTGCAAATAGTTTGAAGAACTCCTAACGTGAGTAAATCATTCAAATAAGCCGGCGATATTTGAGTACAATCAAAAATTAAATTTGTAAAGCTCAATGTTCTATTGCGAGTCCTTTGCTTTGCCAGTGCTAATCCAGTCACAAAGAATCGAGCGAACACTTTACAAATTCAAAGGCCGAGAAGATTATTAAATGAAATCAAAGCGGGATCCCTTGAGGTAGGCGGTTACTTGTAAAAGAAAGTTGCACTTATTAAATTAGCTGCTAACTTGTTACAATCCACTTTTAATTAATTAGATTTACTTGTCCGATAATTCAAGGAATAAAAAGGTCGGCTTAATGAATAGAAAATTACTCTGCTATTAATTAAAAAAGAATTCTTAACAACCGCACTCCTCCATTGAATTTGTAGACTTCTCTTTTTTCAACGAACGCTCTTTCATGTTCATTTCAAAATTAGTTTGTTTTAGTGAGCCTTGATGAAATAAATTTCACTGCAAGTAATAAATTCATTAAAAGATCTAATAATTAAATTTTCACGCAGGGGCTGCGTAAACTAAACAGATTTCCCACCTGGCAGTATAACAGAGTTGTGATCTAATCTCACCACGTATTTTCTATTTATATTTAAAAAACCAATGAGTGTAGAAGGGAGGGAGCGGTAACTGAATGCAGAAAAAAATAAAGCACTAATAACTCGCTTAATACTTGAGTTACGAAAAAACCAGTAGTTTAACAAGATTGGTTCTATAACATTTTACAGAAACGGAGATATTTTGAAGTTCCGAATCCCCCCCCCTCTAAAATCCTCACTACTCCAGGTCCGTTTTCAGTAAATAACACATATGATCATCAGTATTGACTGAAACAGTTAAATATGGAGTATGGTAGAGATCGAATAATCATTTTCATTTGATGATGTCATGTTTCTCACAAATTAAAGGTTCAATGAAAACTATTTAACATTGGAATAAAGTCATTCATGATACAACAGCTAATTGCTATTACTATGACATGAGTAGGAGGGGGTACCGAAGGCAGAAAACTAAAAAATGCAAATATCATGGTTAATATTCATGATAGAGAAACTATGTATGTAACAACATTTGCAGAGAACTAAATTTGATATAAGATTGGTCCTACGCCATTTTTTGATCCCATGAATAATAACGGAGATATTTCGAATTTTCGAAATTCTCCACTTCTAAACCCCTCCTCCTCCCTGTCCGATTTCAACCGTTAAGGAATTTCTTCTTTACTTTTATATAAAGTGACTAAATATCGAGTTTGGGTAACGATAAAACAACACTTGACACCGCCAGAGTGGTAACAGAGAAATATGTATATACATATATATATATATATATATATATATATATATATATATATATATATATATAGTGTTTCGAACGGACCTCATTTTCGTCATCTTCTGGCTAGAGCATCGACGGAAATTTGAGGAATTTATCGAAAATTGCGTTATGAGTACGACCTCAATAGCTGATTTCCCTTAAGTCAATAATAGTAGCTAAGTGTGTTCAAGAAATTGAGCTTAAGTGTACAAGTCTTTCATGCACATTTTGACTTGTACTTTATTTGACGTATACACTTGATATTTATTAAATTTTATGGCTATTTATTTTGATGAGAAAACGATGTCAAGTTTACTCACTTAGCGAACCGCAGTGTTTTTAAAATTGGTAAGTATTTTATATCAATAGGAAAAAAAAAAACTAGAGATAGGATTTTTAAAGTAATTTGGTTACGGTATCGGTTCATTTTGGAGTTCGTTTTAGTTCAACACGTCAGAGGTAGATTTAAGTTGTAGTCTGCATACTGATACTAGCCAATAGTCTATCATTAGTCAGCTGATGCAGGCTGCAGGCTGCCGAGGGATGGCTATCTAACAACTCTGCCCTTGAATAGTTGCAGCCTGCATACTGATACTGGCTAATAGTCTATCATTAGTCAGCTGATGCAGGCTGCAGGCTGCCGAGGGATGGCTATCTAACAACTCTGCCCTTGAATAGTTGCAGCCTGCATACTGATACTGGCTAATAGTCTATCATTAGTCAGCTGATGCAGGCTGCAGGCTACCGAGGGATGGCTATCTAACAACTCTGCCCTTGAATAGTTGCAGCCTGCATACTGATACTGGCTAATAGTCTATCATTAGTCAGCTGATGCAGGCTGCAGGCTGCCGAGGGATGGCTATCTAACAACTCTGCCCTTGAATAGTTGCAGCCTGCATACTGATACTGGCTAATAGTCTATCATTAGTCAGCTGATGCAGGCTGCAGGCTGCCGAGGGATGGCTATCTAACAACTCTGCCCTTGAATAGTTGCAGCCTGCATACTGATACTGGCTAATAGTCTATCATTAGTCAGCTGATGCAGGCTGCAGGCTGCCGAGGGATGGCTATCTAACAACTCTGCCCTTGAATAGTTGCAGCCTGCATACTGATACTGGCTAATAGTCTATCATTAGTCAGCTGATGCAGGCTGCAGGCTGTCGAGGGATGGCTATCTAACAACTCTGCCCTTGAATAGTTGCAGCCTGCATACTGAGTCTGGCTAATAGTCTATCATTAGTCAGCTGATGCAGGCTGCAGGCTACCGAGGGATGGCTATCTAACAACTCTGTCCTTGAATAGTTGCAGCCTGCATACTGATACTGGCTAATAGTCTATCATTAGTCAGCTGATGCAGGCTGCAGGCTACCGAGTGATGGCTATCTAACAACTCTGCCCTTGAATAGTTGCAGCCTGCATACTGATACTGGCTAATAGTCTATCATTAGTCAGCTGATGCAGGCTGCAGGCTGCCGAGGGATGGCTATCTAACAACTCTGCCCTTGAATAGTTGCAGCCTGCATACTGATACTGGCTAATAGTCTATCATTAGTCAGCTGATGCAGGCTGCAGGCTACCGAGGGATGGCTATCTAACAACTCTGTCCTTGAATAGGATTTTCTCAACTCATCCCTTTACGGGTGTGAATGGAATTTTCCTTATGACGACTTTATAGCTGGATGGTCTGATGCAGAAGGCAATGGGAAACCACTGGCAGTCCTTTGTGACCCACTTATTCTCTTGTTCGCTCCCTTGAATACCAAGTTTACCTGTTCACTGGATTAATTACCAGGCGTTGCGTGTTTATACTACATACAGAATTGGGAACTTGGGATTTAGAGCATCATAGCCAAATAACAATATTCTAGAGGAAAACGTTCTGAAAATAATAATACTTGTTTCAATGTTGAAGCATGGTTCAGTTCTGAGGTAATCAATTAAAAGCAAACATCTTCAAAGCAAAAAGCCGCTTTGCTTTTCCAAAAAAAAAAAAAAATGGTCGTCTCACATAAACGGTGTAAGATAATTTAAAAAAAAAAATCAGTTTTAGCAGATGTCCCTTAAGATTTGAGTGAATCTGCTAATAACATGTTCTCAGTGCCATTTCAGCAAGTGAGAAATCTAGTTTAAGTTGACACTGCGTGACGGCCTTTTTTTTTGGACAAGAGAAACATTTATTAATTATGAGTGTGACACGAAACAAAAACACTTTCTCAAATTAATTAGACCGCGCACGACAAAGCTGATATACGGCTCCATTTTGAAATTAGTTTTCATAGAGTGAAATAGTAAATTGATAAGAAGCAAGTGTACTGCTGACTGTGTAGATAAGAAGCTCGTTAGTACCGCCCTCTATCGGCCTGTAGAGTAATCCATCACGCTGAGGACAGTCTGTCGCTAACCATAAATAGAACCTTCCTACAATGTGCTCCATAATTTTAGAATGGAGTCCACCAAGACAAAACCCTCACACCTGTATTATATTACCTCCATATTTAAGGAGATTTCCTCAATAGCCGAATTTCCTTAAGATAAGAACGAGTCAGCTAATACGCGGTAAAGTGTTCTCAGTGTCATTCCAGCAATTGAGAAATCTGGTTTAAACTGACTGCGTGGCAGACTTATCTACATATTTTAGGAGAATTCCCCTAAGGGAAATCAGCTAGTGAGGTTTTACTTACTTTAGAAAAGTGCCCTCAAATGTCCTTCAATCATACCTATTAGATGACGAAAAAGTCCGTCACGCAGGGGCAGCGTAAACGAAGCAGATTTCCCACGTGAAGTTTTACAATAGAGAAATTTCACGAGAGCCGAGCCAGTCAAGGAAACGGCCGAACTAGTTTTTGGCGGGAAAGTAACTCTCGTCTGTTAGGCGCCCAGATTAAATAAAAATGCAAATATCTTGGTTAATATTCAAGATAGAGAAAAAATGTATATAACAATATTTATAGTAAATGTAATTTGCAATAAGATTGATTCTGTACATTTTTTCGATCAGACGTATAGTAACGGAGATATTTCGAATTTTCGAAAATCCTACCCTCTAAACACCCCCCTCTCCCACTGGTCCTATTTCAGCCGTTAACGAACTTGATCTTTCTTTTTACATGAAACGACTAAATATCGAGTTTGGAAACGCTTAAACAAAAATTGCGAACGCTAGAGCGGCAACAGATAAACATATATATATATATATATATATATATATATATATATATATATATATATATATATATATATATACAGTTTTGAACGGACCTCATTTTCGTCATCTACCAGGTAGGATCGGTGGACATTTGAAGAAAAATTTCGAAAATTCCGTCATGAGTACAACCTCAATAGCAGATTTCCCTTGGGGGAAATCAGCTAAAAATGAGGTCCATTCAAAATTCAAAATATCTCTATCAGAATGAATCAAGTTGAAAAATTTAAATATATGAACTAAAATATAAAATTAATGTTGCACAATACACTGCTTCTCTATCACCCCAATTTGGCAATTGCCAATTTTTGGTACATTTGTTTCGTTTAAATGGTGATGTTGATTGTTTTTAGCGTCCGTCTGTTATCAATTCTAAGACATTTCATTTGTACATCTATGAGCTTTTGAAGTTCCAGGGTGTTACATATATGTTGCAGTCGTTCCTTCACAGTAATTAAATGTGAAACTGATGAACATATTGTCTCTTTCAGAGATGGATTCATTTCTCGGAGATTCTCCGTGTTCAGGAAGCTATCGATATTGTTGGGGGGAAGGGAAGGCACGATGGTGAGAGAGGATTCCATTGGTGATGAAGATGAACAAGTCGACATATTCCTTAGTCATCCGGAAGGTGGGCGAAACTCACTGATGAAGATTCAGAAGACGAAGATTCTGCCGGTGGTACCGCTTGACAATTTGAATAGGGAATCAACTTGTTTGTAATATGCCGAAATTCGGAATAAAAAGCTATCGTGTTACTCTATCTTCCTAAAGAGTCGTTCTCCCAAGAGGAAAGAAAAAAACTGGTGAAAAATGGATTCAAGGGGACCTGTATGTCAGTACCAGATGAGGTACCGCATTTTTTGATGCATTCATCTGCAATCAAAATACGCAAAATTTAAACTCCTGTTGAAAGTTTTTGGGAATGTTTTTTGTCAAGCGTAAATATAATTAATTATAATTGTTAAACTGAGGAACCTGTAAGTATTGCGGCACAAAAAAATGAGACTTCTTTTAGATTTGATGAAGGAGGAATTTAGATTGTTTTTCTTGGTTTTCTCATCCTCATAACCCCCCCCAGGGTCTTATAATTTATTACCTGGTGAGCCGTTATTATTGTAGGATTCAAAACAAGATATGAATAACGCCATGGGTGGCTGTGGCCATGAGAAGGAGATCGCTATCTTCAAGTAAAAACGATTAATACATTTTCTTTAAAACGACAATTCTAAAATTAAATTTAAAATTATTTTTATAGGTATATTATAATAATAATCAATAATATATCATTATTATATTATGAGCATTCTAAACTATTGTTAATAGTGCTTTTTTTTTTGGGTTTTTTTTTTTTTAAATGTTTCCTCCTTAACTCATAATCTCCAAAAACGCCGACTGTAACATATATGTAACACGCCCATTCTAACCTTCTTCCCCCCACCCAATATTTGTAAAAAACTATTTTTCCTGATTTCTTCAGTAGTTACTTGTAAAAGAATTTCATAATAAAATTTGAATTATCCAAAATTTTAGTATTCTCGGCGGAAAAACGGGCGTTAACAGAGAATTTTTGGGGATTTTCAAGGGAATCTAAGGGAAATCAACATATTGAGGATGATACACATGACGCGTTGTTATGTTTCCTCAAATGTGTATGTGTGTGTGCCGCCTGTAACTTTATGTTTTGATCATTATCATACTCAGTATATAAATAGTTTCAATGCGAAACTGAATACCAAGCTCGTCAATGGCTGAAATCGGGAGGAAAAGAAAAAAAAAGTGGCATGGGGCGAGAGGGGGGAGGGGGGAAGGGTTTATGATGTGTGGAGCATAATTTTAAAAAAAATCTCCACTTACTATCTCCCTTGTTTTATTTTGGATTTGTAACAAATTATACCTAAAAAAGTCTTATTCCATATTTAATTTCCAATAAAAGTTGTTATACACATTTCGTCTCTATCGTGAATGTTAACCGAGAAATTTGCATCTTTTTGCATTTTTTTTTTGGTTTCATGGAAAACTGATTCATCAGAATGGGTGGGAATATTCTATCCCGCCTAAAAAATATTTTTTTTTTTTAAATACATGCAATATCTTAAAATTATCAAGCATAGCACTAGCATGATAGTACAAAAAAGATCAGGAACAGTAAGCCACCACAGCAGCAGCTGTTACAAATACACGAAATTATTCACTATTTTTGTGATATGTAATTCCTCAAAAACGAGTTATAAAAATATATATTTGGGAAACGTTGTAGTATATTTAACTTCCTCTTGGTTTCGTTACATACATTTTCCCACTGGGACCACTTTAAATGTGATTTTTTAAAATATCGTATTGGACGCTTTATCCCCATAAAGCTGTATTGATATTTAGCAATTTAGCTAATTTTTGCAAACGAACGAAAATAAAAGCTTAAAATTAAAAAGATTAGATTCAAAACCGCTAAGCCGGCAATCCCTGGAGTGTGAAATTTCTCTCTCTCTCTCTCTCTCTCTCTCTCTCTCTCTCTCCTCCTCTCTCTCCTCTCTCTCTTCTCTCTTATCTCTCCTCTCTCCCCTCTCTATCTCTACTCTCACTCGTCTCTTCTCTCTCATCTCTCTCTCTGTCTCTCTTCTCTCTCTCTCACTCTCTCGATCACTTTCTCTCTATCACTTTCTCTCTCTCTATCACTTTCTCTCTCTCTATCTTTCTCTCTCTATCTCTTTCTCTCTCTATCCTCTTCTTCACTTTCTCCTCTCTTCTCTCCTTCTCTCTCTCTCTATCTCTCTCTCTCTCTCTCTCTCTCTCTCTCTCTCTCTCTCTCTCTCTCTATCACTTTCTCTCTCTCTCTATCACTTTCTCTCTCTCTCCTCTCTCTATCACTTTCTCTCTCTCTATCTTTCTCTCTCTCTATCTTTCTCTCTATCTCTCTCTCTATCTTTCTCTCTCTCTGTCTGTTCTCTCTCTTACTCTCTCTCCTCTCGCTCTCTCTCTTCTCTTTCTCTCTCTCTCTCTCATCCTCTCTCTTCTCTCTCTCTCTTCTCCCCTCGCTCCTTTCTCTCGTCTCTCTCTCTCTCTCTCTCTCTCTCTCTCTCCATCTCTCTCTCTGGCTCTCTCTCTATCTCTCTCTCTCTCTCTCTCTCTGTCTCTCTCTCTCTCTCCTCTCTCTCTCTTCCCCCTCCTCATCTCTCTCTCTATCACTTTCTCTCTCTGTACTCTCTCTCTCTCTCTCTCTCTCTCTCTCCTCTCTCTATCACTTTCTCTCTCTATCTCCTCTCTCTCTATCACTTTCTCTCTCTCTCTCTCCTCTCTCTCTATCACTTTCTCTCTCTCTCCTCTCTCTCTATCACTTTCTCTCTCTCTCTCTCTCTCTATCACTCTCTCTCTCTCTCTCTCTCTCTCTCCTCTCTCACTATCATTTTCTCTCTCTCTCTCTCCTCTCTCACTCTCTCTCTCTCTATCTCCTCTCTCTCTCTCTCTCTCTCTCTCTCTCTCTCTTTCTCTCTCTCTCTCTCTGACCCTCTGTCTCTGCTCGGGCAGCTACACACACATAACCTATTGTAACGTACAAACTTTTTTTCCTTGAATGAAACACATGGCTTACTCTATTTTACTCAAAATCTAATCATAAAGTTTTACTCCTTTAAAACAAATAAATTGTCATAAATATTGTAGGGGTGGTGAGGCCAATTATTCCCTGGTTTTGGCACTAAAATGTTAGGGCGTGCGGTTAGCTTTTGTGGTCATAATAAGAGAGCATTAGACTGAAATAAAATTAATAAAAGAGATTAATTTCCTCACCTTGATTATACCGAAGTATTTACTATTTTATGGAAAGACGAGAGTGAATAATACAAGCCGCTATTTGAGTTCTCCAAAGAATCAAAATATATTAAATAAAGAATAGCATATAAATATAAACTTATAGTAATGAACCTTCTGAGAGGTTATAACAGAATGAGACAAATTTGATACAATTTAAACCTGAAAAGAATACTAATTTAGGGACTAACCTTGAATCTAAGGGAACAAACATTAACTTATTGAATAAGATGTGATAAAAACAAAGAAACTTTAACTTTATGAAATATGACTGTACAACATAGACAGAACAAAATGTCTACCCTTTTTTTGGATTGTAAACTATAGCGGCAAGCCAATAATATATATACTCTAAATAATGATTGAAATGTCCTATATCATGAGTACTCAATTAATACGTCGATAATGCTAGCATTGTAATAAAGAAAGAGGTGCCTTCGAGAAAACTATACTTTCCTTGCGGCGGGTTTTCTTTCCGTGTTATTTGTGTTCCCTAGAAGATTTCTTCTTCTCGCTGGTGCAAAATAATAGCGTATCTTCGATGCGGGGATCCTTTCGGAATACAGGAGCGGCGGGAGCAGAACTGTGTTCACCTTTTTATGCGGAGCAATCCAACCACGTGCTTTTCACTGGAGCGATGGAGTCCAACTCATTATGGCCGCTCAGAGCGTCCTGTAGGCCAGCACTGCGGTTTCCGCTATTGGCCACAGCCATGGTGACCCTGCCAGGCCGTGCGGCCTGTTAGTGAACTAATAAAGCGCGGGAGATACGACTGAACAAATATATTACATCAGTACTCCGTTCTCAAATGAGCTATGCTATATAGAATCACGGTTACCGGAGATTAAACTTCCATTTGACAGAAAGGGACTTCTCTGTATCGTGAGGCAATTGAGTTGCTGCAAAATGGCTTGGTATTGTCAATCCAACCACTTTAAAATTCGACAATGCCGATCAGCAGAGCAGGTTGTTAGGCCAGCAACTGCTTGCCCCCCCTTTTTTTCATAACGCTTGTTTCTTTTGCACAAAATAGTTAACATTATTATTAACTAATAAAGGAGCTCAGGATTGCCATGTGAGTTAAGGCTTGGGTCTTTATCGTAGTTGACAACCTAAGATGCTTGAGTTCGACACTAGCCTGGGCAATAGAATTTGTTATGCGACGAACTCATTAAATAAAATCCTTAGTCCCACTCTGGTTAGGGAAAAGGTGTTTGTTAACTTGTGGATAACCCGTCACCCGTCTTAGCCTTAACAAATAAATAAAACTCCGTCACGCAGGGGCTGCGTGAACTAAGCAGATTTCCCACGTGAAGTTTTACAATAGAGAAATTTCACGAGAATCGAACAGTTACGGAAACGGCGGAACTAGCTTTTGACGGAAACTCACGACTAAACCCGAAGTTAGCCGATCTAATTTCGTCCGTTACAATTAATAAAAATGCAAATATCTCGGTTAATATTCAAGATAGAGAATAAATGTATAGAACAATATATATAGTATATTTAATTTGCAATAAGATTGAACCTATACAATTATTTGATCCGACGTATGGTAAAAGAGATATTTCGAATTTTCGAAAATCCTCCCCCTCTAAACTCCACTGGTCCGAATTCAGCCATTAACGAAATTGATCTTTTTTTTTTGTATAAAACGTTTAAATATCGAGTTTGGTAACGCTCAAAGAAAAATTGCGACCACTAGAGCGTTAACAGACAAATATACATATACTAGCTCAGATACCCGACTTCGCCCGGGAATTCATTTGAGGCTGAACGGAGATGGTATTTTTTTGGCAAGGCTTTGCACAATACTTTGACATTTACCCGTCCCTGTGTTTAGGGTTTATACCCGTCGTTGCTGTGGATTTTTCAATAATAAAATTTATTTTTTTGTAAGACTTCACTGTCCTCCATATTGTCACATTTCCCGTCTCCTGTGCATTATGCATAGCTTTTTATTATTAAGGTCAAAATATTAACATAGATTTGAGTTAATTAATTTAAACACATACCGAGTATTATTTAGTTAGGGTGAGTCTTTTGTGCCTAATAAAATTGTTCACTTCCGCTAAAGGTCATAAAAAAAACCAATAGGAGACGAAATATTGATATTTTTAATTTCATGCCTCCCTTACAACCCCCACTCCTGCCCATCCCTAGAAAAGTTCATATGGCTTATGATAATTACGGCGTCAGTGCTAATACACATACCGAGTTTTATTTAGTTCGGTTCAGTCTTTTGTGCAAAATAATATTGTTGACTCCCGCTATAATTTTTAGAGTATAACACATTGGTATACGACGAAAGTCTATATAACAAAATTTACTCTAAATGATTGATGATGATGAATGATGATTTTCGTTATTTCCTGGGTAGGATCGATGAACATTTGAAGAAATGTTTCGAAAATCCCGTCATGAGTACGACCTCAATAGCTGATTTCCCTTAAGGGAAATCTGCTAAAATGGCTGTGTCTTTATCAATTGTGCCAGTCGACGACGGTCATAAGAGAGCGTGTCTCCAAGAATAAAGTGCCCTTGTTTTGGCGAGCGGTATCATGAAAGGAAAGAAAGGAGACGTCCCTATATTCGCAGGGGACCAAGTTCCCTCGTAAAGCACGCTATTTTCCCACCAGAATACGACCCGTTCCCGCCATAACGATATCGGAAACATATATTCCACAATAACAAAGAGCAAAGTTAAAGCATCAAAGCAACTTTTATTAAAGCCCCTTTGTCTGGGGAGACAACACTTATATTTATGATACAAATACAAAAACATGTACAAGGGAGCGTATTAGCAGATTTCCTCCTCTAAGGGAAATTCAGCTTTTGGAGTTGTACTCAATACGCGATTTTCGAAAAATCGCCCACCTATCCTAGTGGATGATGGAAATGAGGTTCGTTTAAAATTATATATACATATATTGTTGACGCCATTAGTTCTTACAAGTTGCTAATAGATGGCGTGAGATTATGCTCTTATTCACATTAGGTCTCACATAAGACATAAGAGGATTAGATCCTTACTCTTAGTCAGTCTGTCCTTTCATCTCCAAGAGAACAGGTGTTTGTCTTGAAGACTTTTGTATAGAAACTCCCTGCTTGGAGCTGATGGGTCTAGTTTTTTTGCTACATTTTTAATCGGTAGGCCTGTCCGACAAATCATTCGTGGAGCGCCTGAATTAAAATTTACTTTACATGTACACTATATTTATGTATAAGAACGGGAATTCGAAGACAGTGAAGCCTTATCGAAATCAAATAATTCTTATCAGCTTAAATGCACGTCACTCATATTCCTCTATCATCAGCACAACACGGCATAATTGTGCCCCCCCCCCCCTGGCCCCGACGGGTATCATATGGACACTGGGAGGGAGTTCAAAATATGTGGCAATGTCAAGCCTGCTAAAAATACCATCACCATTCAGACTCATAATGAATTCCGGGTAAGCCGGGATCTATCTAGTATATAGATATATATATATATATATATATATATGTGTGTGTGTGTGTGTGTGTATGTATATAATTTTGACGTATAATTGAATTTTGTGTAGGTATGAGAATATATTGTTAATGAATGGGCTGCCTTCCGTCAATAGTTCTTGTAAGCCGTAGGGGAAGGTCTGGTGTTGTCGTTTTCGGCATTCTGTATATACCGGAAACGTATAAGCTATAAACTGATTATTTATAAAACTATATATTATAATATTTTGTCATTATATACATTTTTATTGCTTTTTCTGGTTTTTACATTACTTTAAGCATTTATTATTTCATAAGGATAAATTTAAATTTATTTTCAAAGAAAACAGAAATGGTCTCTCAAGCTGAATGGTTAACTACAAATTTTGTACATTTCTTTTAGCAGATCTTATCTAGTAGATGACGAAAATGAGGTCCGTTCGAAATTTACATATATATGCCTGTTACCACTCTAGCTGCCCCAATTAGCAGATTTCCCTTAAGGGAAATCAGCTATTGAGGTTGTACTCATGACGGAATTTTCGAACTGTTTCTTCAAATGTCCATCGAGCATTCCTAGTAGATGACGAAAATGAAGTCCGCTTAAAACTGTCTATATATATATATATATTATATTATATATATATATATATATATATATATATATATATATTATATTGTCTATTAACGCTCTAGCGGTCGCAATTTTTGTTTGATCGGTACCAAACTCGATATTTAGTCGTTTTATGTAAAAAGAAAGATCAAGTTCGTTAACGGCTGAAATCGGACCAGTGGGAGGGGGGGTTTAAAGGGGAGGATTTTCGAAAATTCAAAATATCTCCGTTACTATACGTCGGATTGAAAAATTGTACAGAATCAATCTTATTGCAAATTAAATTTACTATAAATATTGTTATATACATTTACGTGTATTCTCTATCTTGATTAACTGAGATATTTGCATTTGTATTCTGTGTGTTGTCGCCAGGATTCGTCTGTTCGGACTTTCCGCCGAGAGCTCTGGCGGCCGTTGCCTTAACTATTCGTCCCGCGTGAATAGGTTTAGAGGTTTCTTACTAGTACAGTTGTTATTAGGCAGATTTCTCTATTGTAAAACTTCACGTGGGAAATCTGCTTAGTTTACGGAGCCCCTGCGTGACGGACTTTTTATTATGAGAATTGTCCAATATGGAAACGAATATAAAATTTACTTCATTCGTTTTAATTCCTGTAAATATGGTCTTCTTACTGAGGGTGAAATAATGAATAGGTTGTGTGATGAGATCATTAGTGTCTCATTTTGCAGCACTTGAGAAACCTGCTTAGTTTACGCAGCACCTGCGTGACGGATTTTTCAAACCAACTACACACAACACACACACACACACACACACACACGCAATTTCCCTTCGATTCTGGGTACTATTTCTCGAGCAATCTTATACGGTGGCGATATGGGAATGCTATAGTTCGGATTTGAGGGTGTTGGAAGATCCTAATGACTCTCATTTTGGGCTTCTCTGCGCTCAAATAGCGCAATTCCAATTCAAGTGGATACGTTCTGTTGTTACAAAAAGGGCTGGAAGTTCTTAGAGAATCATCACCTACCGGCCATCATATTGAATAGAGCTGGAAATGCCCAAGATAACAGTTTTCCTTTTATTACCTTCCTTATTATCCTTCATCGTTTTCTCCTTCACATTTTACGCCCCAGAATGTGTTCCCCTCTTATTCATTTTTATCCGAAAAAGAACATCAGAAAAAGATACTTTTTGCTCACGTGTAATATAGTTAACCTTGATAATATTATTTTCTTTTCTTCAGAGTTTGATTCAAATATCAACAATAAAACGCTCCTTTTTTTAGATTTGCTATTTTCACATGGCGGAATGACACCAGGTCATCTTAAACTCTATTTGAAGATTTTTCATAACGGCTACTAAGGTTGTATTGACTAAACAAGTTTCATAAAAGTCCACCACGCATGGGCTGCGTAAACTAAGCAGATTTCCCAAGAGCTGAGTTTTGATCTCGTCTCAACACATTTTGTGTGGGTATCTATCAAGGTCAATCTCCTTATCTGCCTTATTTAAGGTAATTATTTCCATTTTAAGTAATATTATAAAAATATCCTTTCTGCGGGGGATGTACTAAGAGAGCAGCTAAGGTCAAACTTAATTATGATAAAAATGGAAATTCATTATCCTTATAGACGCTTTTAAAATCTTAGTTGACATTTTCCTCATTTCTTCCGCCTTTATACTAAGATCCTGAAGATGTGTAGGCGACTTAGGCACAAGTCCTCTCAGGTCAAACAGTAATCCTTTCACTGTCCAATTTTCTATAATGTATTTTTCTTTAACATAAGGACAGCTTTGGGTATATATTCCTATTTTTTTGTAAAGTTACTTCTTCTGTTTGTTTTTACTTCTTTCGAATCAAACTGACGGATCATTAACTATACCCTTGTCTTCTTTTTTTGAAATGTCAACAATATCGGTTGTCCTAATGTACCCATTTGTTGAAATATAAACGACTTCCTCATATATTCCCCACTCTGGGTGGTAACTTCTCAAAAGTAGTGCAATTTCTTAACGCTCATTATAAATGTATGTAGTATTTACAGGTTAAACCTGGTATTTGGTCTTGTGAACAGGTAAACATGATTTTCACGGACCGATCAAGGGAATAAGAGGGTAACTGAGACATTCAGTGGTTCCCATTGCCTTTTGCATCAGACCATCCAGCAATTAGGTATCGTGAGGACAATTCCATTCACACCAGCAAAGGTATGTGTGGAGAAAATTGGATATAAGATCAGAGTTGTTAGATAGACATCCCTTCATAGCCTGCAGCCTGCATCAGCTGACTAATGATAGACTATTAGCCAGTATCAGTATGCAGGCTGCAACTATTGAAGGGCAGAGTTGTTAGATAGGCATCCCTCGGCAGCCTGCAGCCTGCATCAGCTGACTAATGATAGACTATTAGCCAGTATCAGTATGCAGGCTGCAACTATTCAAGGGCAGAGTTGTTAGATAGCCATCCCTCGGTAGCCTGCAGCCTGCATCAGCTAACTAATGATAGACTATTAGCCAGTATCAGTATGCAGGCTGCAACTATTCAAGATCAGAGTTGTTAGATAGCCATCCCTCGGCAGCCTGCAGCCTGCATCAGCTGACTAATGATAGACTATTAGCCAGTATCAGTATGCAGGCTGCAACTTCAATCTACCCCCAGTCTTGCCCCACTGACATTACATGTATTTATTAGATGGGATCGATAGCTATTTGAGAAAATATTTTGAGAATCGCTTCATGAGTACAACCTAAATAGGACATTTCCCTCAAGGGAAATCTGTTTATAAAGGAATTTTCTGGAATGTGTGGTCGGAAAAATCACCCAGAATATCAGTATCATTTATTTTCAATTCTCTAATTAGAAATGTTAAAATAAAGAAAATTGTTTGAAAAATTATTAAAACAAAGTATAAAATATAGCGAAATGAAATTGAGGAAGCGTTAAATTAAATATCAATATCAGTTCCATACAAAATGAAGAAAAATAGCCCTACCAAGGAAAGAATGAAAAGTCTATAATTTTTGATACTTCAAGTTTAGGACCTGAATAAGAAATGACTGCCCTAGCAAACATGACAACTTCAGCCTGCTGGCTTCAAACAAGGAAGCTAGCTGTATTATAGGCTTGGTGGTAAGCTGCAAGAATGCAGGTGATGAGGAGGGAGGCTAGATCCCTGGACTGGCAGAATTCTAATAATCCAAGGTGGCTTTCATCTATTTATTTATGTATTTAAAAAAAATGAAGTATGTGTATGCATGAGTAAGTGTGTGATAAATTCATTTTAATTACTTGTAGAGAAATAAATAAATGAAAAAAAAAATAAACAGAAAAAAAGTACATACATTAATAGTAAAAGTCATTTAATTGTAATATTGGCTAATTATAATGCCAGTTGAAAATATGTACTTGTAAGGGAGAAAATATATGTTTATGTAATATAATATATAATGAAAAAAGTGTATATAAGATTATTATATAGGATAAGTAAGTATATTGCCAGTATTAAAAATGTACTATAATTATTAATTATTGGCCAAATATGAAGGCAGTTAAAAATATTAAGAGGTGTAAATAGGTACAACGTAACTCGTGTTACTAGCACACATCTTTAAATAAATATAAATAAATAAAAATGTATTTATAGATTTAGTTAAGAAATAATTGTATAGAAAATGTAAATTTAATACCCTTAGGATATGAAAAGAGCGGTATTTACAATATATTAGTTGATATTATTTAAGACATAGAGTAAAACAGGGACTTGTAACCAGCATTATACTACTATAAAGGCCATAATAACCTAGTTGTTGATTACCCAAATCATATTAATCCTAATCCTAAGGCACAAGTTAAAAAATGTATATTTCACTGTTGTTCACACAAACACACACATAAGCGAATTTATAACGGAATTTGAGTGAAATATAAAACGTGGAGGGGGGAATGAGTGTAGTAGGTGTTGTTTAAAGCTTCTTGTACATGCCGATTGTAGTAACATAATGAATACATTAACTAAAAGAATATTGATTGAACCGAAATGTGCGTTGACTTCTGATTGTTATAACGATTAATCATGTATTACTGACATTTATGTTTTGAGCCCCGTTGTGAATCACATTAGGGCATAGACTGACTACTTTGTGAATGACTACATTGACGTGTGGGTTGCTTTATAGTCATCGCCATCTCTAGTCAGTTGAATCCATCATCCATATTGGAATCATCCCCCAATCCATTCGCCCCAATCCCTATTGTGTCTTAATAAATTACTTGCTACATGTTGCTCCTTCCATTACCACAGTTAAATCACCTTACCTGCTATAATTTCATCCTACGCTTTTAATTCTTTAATCGTTCGGGGGTTGTATTCAGAACGCGATTTTCAAAAAGTTTAATTCTTATAAGGTTAGTGTATATATAAACTGTGTGAGATACATGCAAATACGTAGTGTCATGAAAGTTAAGATTTTGTGGTCGTGAATTGAATATAATTCTTTCTTTTATACCATAATCGACATTTAACTGTTTTATCCAATAGTATCATATTAGTTAATGGCGGGAATAGGGGTAAAATAGGTTGGATTTTGAAAATTCAAAATATCTCCCTTATTATGAGCCGTATTTCAAAATTGTATCAAACCAATTAAGCTATTGGATGCACTAAAACTGTTGTTCTATAGATGTTTTTGAAACTCAAGTGAGTTATTTGTATTTTCTTGTTTTCAACCTTCAGTAACCCCCCCCCCTTTCTTATCGGTTTCGTTCATAGAAATAGAGAATATGTGGTTATAAGAGATATTGTGCTATGCCAGCACGTGGGAAATCTGCTTAGTTTAAACTACCCCTGTGGCCTGGGTTTAGAACTTTTTTTTTACAGCTCAAGTTGGCAGTACATCACATTATTTCCTAGTCAATCACTATTACTCTTATTTTCTTCTCATATTTTTGACATTTTGGCGGAGTTTATATGAGACACGTGTCGTTAATTTCCCACCTGGCGATAAATGTATAGTGATAGATTTCCCCAAATAAATAATGACGGAAAGGGAAGTAGGGGAATGGATCAGCTGTTGTGAAGGAGCTGTTCCAAGAGCTCGCTGCCAGAGGGCGTGATGGATTGTGAAGCATTACAAAAATCTTTATCCAATTATGAGCCATTCAAAACATCCCTTCTGACGGCCCTTCTAAGGAACAACGCAATCCATCAGCCGTCGCCAAATAAATTTAATAATAGTTACTCTTTCAAATTTTTTATAAATATGTATTTGTTTAATATTTCATAATTCCATAATATATGACGGGTGTAGTTTTTTAATTTTATTTATTCAGGTCATACTCATGGATCTTTTTTTCAGAAAAACTTCATTTAATACCCATTGAATCTACAAGAGATAAAAATGAGTTCCGTTTAAATCTATGCATAAACATAAATATGTAGTCTATAAAGCATATGTGGGCAACAACCGGCTCAAAGGGCCGGATCTAGACCGCGAAACCTTTTGAAAAACCCAATTAAACAAAAATATTTCACTACATACTCCAAATGAGGAAGATGAGGAGAGATTTGTGCGTTTGGCAGTACTTATAAATGCGAACAGTTATTTTCAATGATGAAAGTTAATAAATCAAAACATCGTACAAGGATGAATTGTGATCATTTGTAAAATTCTTTTCGTCTTTGTATCAGTGGAATCAATCCAAACATGGATGGATTAGTTTCCCAAATTCAAGCTCATTGAATACGGTGTCGCTATTTATCTTTGGTTGTTTGTAATAATTCCAAATTTTAAGATTTAATTATAATGTTGTACCTTTTTTTTTCGTTTCATTTTGTTATTTTAATGAATTGTATTATAATTACATTGTCTTATAATTTCATGTCTGATGTCTATTGTTAAAAACTACGAATACTACTTTGAAATGCACTAATTTTAAAAGCGGCCAGCGAACATATTTGCACACTAAAGTTTGGCCCACTACATGTATCTACTATAAAGTAAATAAATGTTACTGAACTCAGAAATGAAGAAAGTACATATAACCTCACTTTCTTACATACATACTAGAGTTACGAAAAAATGGTTAGAACAACAATT
This sequence comes from Riptortus pedestris, assembly GCA_019009955.1. NCBI lineage: Eukaryota > Metazoa > Arthropoda > Insecta > Hemiptera > Alydidae > Riptortus > Riptortus pedestris. The sequence continues at coordinate 18,468,032 of CM032228.1, forward strand.
GCAGACCATCAATAGTTTAATAAGAATGGTTCAGTAACATTTTAGAATCCGGCTCATAACGCCAGAAATATTTAGGATTTTCCAATTCCCTCCTCTGAACCCCCATTATTCCAATTCCGATTTCAGGCAAAACTAATATGATATTTAGCTCAGACTGAAACGGTTGCCATTCATTTAATGTTGTCTAAAGTCTGGTGGGAAGTTAAAGTCAAAAGATTGTCTCTGGGTATCATGTTTGGAGAGTTTATGTGATATAAAATCTGAAGTGTGGTTCATCACTCAACGTTAAATCATTCTTTATGTGACTTTAACATCAGTATCTATAGTTTGTTTCTACTTCAGGTATAAAGGTGAAATGTTTTATAATGTTCTCTTGCTCCTTAGTGGAGTCGGTGAGGTTTATAAAATATTTCGATAATTTAATAAATAGGAGATTTTGTGCGTGTGTGGCCAGAATGGAGGCTTGAGTGATTCGAGAATCTGTCTTGCCTTGGAAGATGGACTCCACTTCCCGGACACATTTCACTCGGGGTAAGAACAGCTTTATATGAATACTGCTGTCAGCTGCGGTGGATCTCGGGATGGACCTGTGTACTTTATATTCTGCACGGCTACACAGGGGATTGTACCCGTCTCTCTCTCTCTCTCTCTCTCTCTCTCTCTCTCTCTCTCTCTCTCTCTTTCTCTCTCTCTCTCTCACACACACACATATACACATGCACGCACTAATAAAGAGTAAGCCTCAACCGTAAAATATCTACCTTCCACTCTGTCCTCACCACCTCATTCCTTAAGACTCGGAGAAGCCTAGCAAGTTCACGAAGTGACTCCCTTCGGCCTTCTTTGCTTATATTGTTATGCCAGAATTTCGTCCTGCTGGAATGCTGTAAATATCGGAGCCAGCCCCTTCCCATTAATAACAGGATTTATGAGAATTTGAAATTTCAACTAAAAGTTTACTTCGACGTGCAAATACATATTCCTGAACATCTCCGCTAACATTGGTTTTATTGTAAAGAAACAATTATTTTTAGAAAAACTGTTTGAAATTTTGGACTACAGACTTCCGGGCGTCAAAGCATTTATTCGTGTTTAATGAAAATACCTGAATAGAATTGGGAAAAGGTATTGTTGTTGATTTGATACTTTGTTTCTCATACTTTGATACTCTACGCCTAAATATTTGCACAAAAATTTATCATATTTTTTCTGTGGATACTATGATAAATTGTTTTTATTACCGTCTACTTTGGTTAATTGAGACTGGTTATCTACAAGTTACCACCCTTTTCTAGCAAAGTTGGGAACAATAATTTTGTTTAATGAGTGCGCCAGTGAATAAATTCCTATTGCCCAGACTAGAATCGAACACACCACTCTAGGTTTCCCATGTGTGATTAACACTAATTCTTTGACTCAAATAGTTAACCTGTGCCGCAATGATGATATGTTAATATTATTGTATTAAAACTATTGTTTTACTTTGTCGTATTAATTGTTGTTTGTTTTGAATATTCTTTCAACAGGCTTTGCAAGCCTCTTGATGATCTAACCTGTAAATATCAGTAATTGGAAGGCAATAAATGGATTACTTAGTGCTTCAGTAACCATTATTGTATCAAATAGTTTCTGGATATAAGCAAACCTAATCATAGATTTGCCTAAATGACTATAGCCCGTGGCAGCAACTTTTACTGTTCATGTTACAGGGCATTTGTGGTGAATATGACAGGACGACTTTGTGCATCTTATTTTTATAGAAGAATTCCCTTAAGGGAAATGAGCCATTGAGGTCGTACTCATGACACGATTTTCGAAAAATTTCTTCAAATGTCCATCGATCCTGCACAGGAGATGACGAAAATGAGGTCCGTTCAAAATTATATATATATATATATATATTTATATATATATATATATTTTTGTTTTTAACGCTCTTTCTGTCGCAATTTTTGTTTGATCGTTACGAAACTCGATATTTAACCGTTTTATGTAAAAATACAGATCATGTTCGTTAATGGCTGAAATCGCACAAGAGGGAGGGGGGTTTAGAGGGGGGATTTTCGAAAATTCAAAATATCTCCGTTATTATGCATCGGATCGAAAAATTGTATAGAATAAATCTTATTGCAAATTAAATGTACTATAAATATTGTTATATACATTTATTCTCTATCTTGAATATTAACCGAGATATTTGCATTTGTAATCTGCGTGTGATCACCAGTAGGCTATGTTTGGACTTTCCGCCGAGAGCTCTGGTGGCCGTTTCTATAACTACTCGTCCCTCGTGAATAAGTTTAGAGGTTAGGTTAACTGTTTTTTGGGGCTAGAAACTACTGGGTTATTACGCCCTAAATAATGTTTTAGGTTTAGAGGTTTCTTACTACTACAGTTGTTATATTATGCAGAATACGGATTCTGTTCATCCCTCCCTCCTTTCTTTAGTTTTTGGACTACTAAAATTTTAGTTATTAAAATATAAATTATTCTTACAATTCAGAAGCCGTTTCAGTTGAGAATTTATTTTAATTAACTGAAATATTTCTCATTACTGTTTGTATTTAATCACGGTGGTATTGTGTTACCAGTATGCAGATTTCTCAATTGTAAAACTTCACATGGGAAATTTGCTTAGTTTACGCAACCCCTGCGTGACGGACTTTTTTCATATTTCCACGGGATTCATTTCTATTTCCACCCGTCAACGACGGATGACACAGTTAGCGTGAGTATACAATTATATTTGTTCCATTATAGTTTTTGCAAATCCAATTAGTGTCAGTTTGTTCATTTAATCCTGAAAACTTTAGCTCCTCTGTGATTAATATTCCAAGGTTATCCTTTGACTGGAAGGCCCAACTAACTTGGATCTTATAAGTTCCGCCATCCTTGGCCTAAGGTGTTGCGCACAAGCGCTATTATTTAATTTAGAAAGTCTGCTTAATGGAAAGAGTCCATTACAGGCATTTAGTACGATGGCTAAATGGCAATATATTCTAACCTTCCTCCAGTGTAGCCATAACACTTTACTGGCTAAATATTTGCTCAATCATTATGGTCTAAATTACACTTCCCTCAATTAACTCTGCTTAAATTAAATTAGATATTAATTAATTTGTTATTGTAAGTAGATTTGTTCCAATAGGCTCAAATGTCAATGTTATTCCGATAAAATAAACATTTATTTAATATTTCTCTTAAACTTTCTACGAACTGTGAAGAAATGATGTCAGAAATATTATTAAGCAATATTTACTCAATACTTAAAATATTAAATACCTCTACTCTATTAAAAAACTCAGAAATATAATTTTAATAATAAAATTTCATATGCGTTCAATACATTTCACATAGTTTAGTTCAAAAAGATTTGGAATTTCAATCTGTTCAGTATCCGTCGTTGACCTATAAAGTCGCTAAATATACAACTTCAAACTTTACAAAAATTTAACTAAATATAATTTTTAAAATACATATAAAAATAATGAAAACATGTGAGAACTCGATGATGGCTTACGACAATCAAAATAATTAACACTGGAAAATCTCTCCTTCATAGCTTTCTACTCAAGAGCGGAATTTCTCAATTTTTAACTCCTAATATTGGAGACCAATTTCACTCATAAACTTTACATTTAGGGCATCATGGCTAATTAACAATATCGTAGAGGAAAACGTTCTGAATATAGTGATACTAGTTTCAATTTTGTTGCATCGTTCAGTCCTGAGATAATCAATTTAACGCAGTCTTCAACACAGCCAAAAACCACTATAATTTTACAAAGAAAAATGGCCACCCGAATTAACGATGTAAGATAATTTAAAAAACAAACGAACAGTTTTAGCAGATTTGCCTTAAGGAACGTCAGCTTTTGAGGTTGTACTCATGATGCGATTTTCGAAATATTTCTGGAGGCGGGGGGGGGGGGGTTAAATTCTGGAATTTGGGAATGTCCAACGTTCCTACATATTCTAGCTCAGATACCCGGCTTCGCCCGGGAATTCATTTGAGGCTGGATGGTGATGGTATTTTTTTGGCAAGGCTTTACTTTGCACAATATTTTGACATTTACCCGTCCCAGTGTTTAGGGTTAATACCCGTTGTTGGCATTTGTTAATAATAAAATTAATTTTTTATGTAAGTCTTCACTGTCCTCCAAATTGTCATATTTCCCGTCTCCTGTGCATTATGCATAGATTTCATCTATTAAGGACAAAATATTTACTTTGATTTGAATTAATTTTTCCAGGAGAGGTACCTGATAGTTCAAATAGGAATGAATTGTTGAGCATATCAATATTTCTACGCAAATTACTTGCTCCACACATGGAGTAATGTTCCTGGAGAAATGTATAAAAAAAAAGTTACTCTAAATAACAAAGTAAACAACTTTTGTTATGTGCATGTTTGTCGAAAAACAAATAGACAATGAAATATCGCGAATTTTTATTTCAGGCCTCCCTTATAACCCCCACTCCCGTTCTAACATAAGCATTTTAATATAGCCTGGAATAATTAATGCTAATTGACATACCAAGTTTTGTTAAGTTCGGTTCAATCGTTAGCGCCCAATAAAATAGTTGACTCCCGCTTTAGTTTATAGTGTATATCTCGTTTATACATTGTTAAAAGACAAAAATGAATATCACAAAAGTTACTCTAAATAACAAAATAAACAACTTTTATTATGTTTTAGCGTATATCTCGTTTATAATTCAGTATACGAAAAAAGTGTATATAACAAAAGTTACTCTAAATAACAAAATAAACAACTTTGTTATGTTCATATTTGGAGAAAAACCAATAGGAAACGAAATATCGCTAATTTTACTTTCTGACTTCCCTTATAACCCCCACTCCTGTTCATCTCAGAGAAATTTAATATAGCCTAAAGTCTAAGTTGGGTTAGTAGTAATATACATACCAAGTTTCATAAAATTCGGTTCAGCCGTTTATGCGAGAACATTTCTATCTTTCAGTTCTGAGAGGTTGGCTGACCTATTTGTTTACAATAGAGGCGCTTTCTGTTGTGAAGGTTATTAAAAAGTAAATTGACTGAACGTTTTCTCATTGCCATTTGTATTTGTTCACGGTGATGTGAAGTATAAAAGTATGTAGATTTATCTATTGTAAAAGTTCATTTGGGGAACTTGCGTAGTTCCTAATTGTTTATTTAGAACATATAAAAAAATAAATAAATAAAAATGGGATTGGAGCTTACTTTGGATCAGTTCACCCTTACTTTATCCAGTGACATAAACACTTTAATACATTTCCATTAAACTCAACTTTATCCTAGGAGCGAAAGCTCACATGTTCCCTTGGAATGGCTGCCACTTCCTGCCTAATGACATCTTTTAGTTCTTGCAGAGTTCTGGGACGATGTTTGTACACTTTAGCCTTTAGGTAGCCCCACAGAAAGAAATCACAAGGTGATAAGTCGGCTGGCCTTGGGGGCCAGGAAATGTCTACTCTTAAATGGACAAACAGTAACGGTCAATGCCGATCGCTATTGTCACATGATAGAGACATCTCTCCGACCCAAGATCAACCAGTTATAGACCATGAGGAAGAAGAAGTTTGGTTCCAACAGGACGGAGCCAAAGCTCACACTGCTCGGCGGTCCATGGAAATGTTAAGAGAATTGTTCCCTGGACGTCTTGTTTCTTTAAGAGTAGACATTTCCTGGCCCCCAAGGTCACCCGACTTATCACCTTGTGATTTCTTTCTGTGGGGCTACCTAAAGGCTAAAGTGTACAAACATCGTCCCAGAACTCTGCAAGAACTAAAAGATGTCATTAGGCAGGAAGTGGCAGCCATCCAAGGCAAGGTACACGAAGAGCTATGGACAACTTCAGGGAAAGACTTCGTGAATGTCTTAACAATGGGGGACATCATTTATCGGACATAATTTTCAAAACCAAGTAAAGTATACAAAGTGATGTAAAATGGCATTATATAGGCTATTCACAAATATAAGTAATCGTTCTGTATGTTTCTTATTCTTTTTGCAAATGCCTATTGAAATCATTGAGGTTTTTTTGCCGGACCCTGTACAATAAAATAGAGGACGGTTTTCATACACGCATAACAAGAAAAAACATTTAATTTAACAAGGGCAAATTTAAATGTCATATCACTAAACCCTCGAGTTTTATTAAGTTACAGAAATATTTTATACGAAAGATTGCTTTCGTTTATTTAAAGTAATAACAAGGCTTTTTACAGCTCCTCATAAAACTCTTGACTTTTATGAAAAAGTTTTCGAGTCATGTAAATAAAAACCTCATGAATATTTAGTAGTATCGAAAGAGGAAAACTTTCGAAAATATTCAAGTAGTCTCGAACCAAAGGATAACAAATAAAATTGACTTAGGGGAAGTAAAAGTGAGCTATAGGCAATTCTGTTTCATATCTTATCTGCTGAAGTTTGAAACTACGATTCAAGAAGGGGTCTATAACATAAACAATGTTCATTGTTTTCCCCGAAATTATGAGGAAAGAACTTCATTTTCTGGGGGCTGTGGGTGGTGCCAGAGGGTGAGTGGGTTAATGCGTGGGTACTCCTACCACTGCCGTCAGTAAACTGAAGGAAAAAAAGTCAGTCACGTAAGAGATGCGTAAACTAAACTGATTTCCCACGTGGAGTTTTACAATAGAGAGAAATCTGTCTACTAATAACGGTAGTAGTATCGAATCTCTAAACCAATCCACGAGGGACGAACAGTTACGGAAACGGCCGAACTAGCTTTTGGCGGAATGTCCCGAATATAGCCGACCACACACATTTAATACAAATGCAAATATATAGAACAATAGTTATAAATTTAAATTTAATTTGCAATAAGATTTTATAAAATTTTTCGATCCGACGTATAGTAACGGAGATATGTCGATTTTTAAAAATTCTCACCTCTAAACCCCCCCCCCCCCTCACTCTGGTCCAATTTCAGCCATTAACGAACTTGAGTTTTCTTTTTCCATAAAGTTTCGTAACGAACAAACAATAATTGATTCCGCTAGAGAGGTAACGGACATACATCACATCAATATATATATATATATATATATATATATATATATATATATATATATATATATATATATTAAAGTTATATAAAAAAAATTCGTTTTCAATATCCTCAAATTCGATTGCGAATTTGTATTTCGGAGAGACCTGGGACAAACTTCTATTAATAACTATTATTTTCATGCTCATTCTATTTTTGAATGTGTATACGTATGAAACTGTTGAACGTCGAGTGCGTTTTATAAATAAAAAATAAAAAAAAAAGTCCGTCACGCAGGGGCTGCGTAAACTAAGCAGATTTCCCTCGTGAAGTTTAGTAATAGATAACTATACATACTGGTAACACAACAACACCGTGAATAAATACAAACGGAAATACACGTTTCATCCAATTTCAATAACCTGCCGACAGGAAGCGTTAGGTTAGAAATGTAAACAAACGGGTCGGCCTGCCTCATACCGGAAAGAAAAACAATTACTGAAATCTATCAGAATATAACGCATTAATTTTATTGAGAACTATTTACTATATTTACTAGTGTAATTTGTAATGAGTCAGAATAATTGTTATCTCAATCAATAAAATTTTAGTAGTCCAAAACTTTAAGATGGGGGGGGGGAGTCACCAGGGCATATTTGCATGTATCTCGTATAATAAAGGTCTCTTGAATACAATTTTTGGTATTTAAACTTCCAATAATGTGATTTATTATGTAGCAGAGTATTGTTTACGTAACATGAGTGTAAGTGGCGGTTTGCTGAAAACTGAAATATATATATAATTTTGAACGGACATCATTTTCGTCATCTCCTGGGTAGGATCGATGGACATTTGAAGACATTTTTCGAAAATCGCGTCATGAGTACGACCTCAATAGCTGATTTCCCTTAAGGGAAATCTGATAAAACGTATAAGAATGTAAAATCTTAAATGATGACGTCATACATAAAATATTTTGCCTCACGCATTAAAAGTACAATCAAAAGAATAATTGTATTTTAAGTAGGTACTCAATAAAGTGACTCTTGGCATAGTAGCTTGTTTTTAATGTGACGTGAGTAGGAGTGTGATTTGTGTTAATATTCAAGACAGAAAAATAATGTATATAAGAGCATTTATAGGAATTTGAATTTGCAATAATAGTGGATATTTTAATTGCGCCGATCCTACGTATAATGACAGAGATTTCAACCGTTAACGATCAAGATCTACAACGTTAAAATTTTGAGTTTGGTGACGATCAAGCTAAGATTGCGACCTCTTTGGATTAACAGTTACATATATATTCGAAATATCCTTTGTAGAATATTATTATTATTATTTATTAACGTCCACTTTTTGCAACTTAGGCTAATCGGGACGGGTTATCTACAGGTTACCACCCTTTTCTAGCCAGGGTGGGATTTTAGGACGTTATTTAATGAATTTCGTCACTAAATAATTTCCTTTGCCCAGGCAAGAATCGAACTCGCCACTCTCGGTTTACCATGTGAGATAAAGGTCAACGCTTTAACTCGCATGGCTAACCTGAGCCCCCTTTGTAGAATAGATAAAAGTTTGAAAACATTTTTTGAATTTCGAGTCGAGCGTAGAATCTCAATAGCCGATTTTCTTTGGGGGATACCTGCTAAAAGTCCACAACCATGATAGATACAGTTTATTATGTGTCACCTTATTATTGCTAGTTTGAGATGAGTAGTCACCTAAGGGAAATCTGCTAAAACGATGAGGACTAAAATGAAGGAAGGTTTAATTGATATAATAATGGCTACCCGTCGAAATGTAAACATTGGAAGCTGTAAATAATCCATTCATTGTCACCAATATTGTAATGTACGGAGAAAAAATACAATAAGTTCTTGTTGAGGCTGTCTGCTGCGACAATACATATGACGTTTTACCAAAGTTACAAGTAATTAAACAAAGTTTGTTGCCTGGCTTTGCCCAAAATTGTTTCCCTTGAAAAATCTACTTAAAGTTATTCAAAATTCTGTCTAGGGCATTCTTTTGGAACACATGATTTCTAGATACGGACCGGAAGTGGAAAGTCAAAATTGTGAACTTCATAAATATAGGTAACGTTTGAGAACCGTAATCGTTATTCTAAAAACAATATGATCTTTAAATTTTCTTGATAAAACGAATATTAACGAAGGTATTGACGAATATTTATTTTAACATTACGTAAACTTCCCCTCCTCCACCTCATAGTTGTAAATTCTCAAATAGACTATGTTGTACCTTTGCGATAGTTGTCTTACTAATCAAAAATTCCATAGAAATATTCTACAACAACAGTGCGTATCCACCTTTTCAAGACTTGTTATCATAGACCTTATAGGATGGATGAAATTAGGAATGAATGCTCTGATGACGTTATGTGTTCGAAATGGTAAATTGTGACGTCTTCTTGTACCACTCCTGGAGATGGAAAATCAGCATAGCTGACACAGCTTTAGCAGATTCCCCCTAAGGGAAATCAGCAATTTAGGTCGTACTCGGCTATTTTCGACAACATCCCTCCAATGTCCATCGATCATATCCACGAGATGACGAAAATGAGTAGTGAAATCAGCTTTAATCACCGATTCAAGACTTGCCTGCCATTAGTTTCAAGCCTTATCCTACTTATTCGGGATATAAGCCTCCATTATCAGGATCATCCCTGTGGACCATTCATCAGAGGGATGTAAAGAACCGGTGAATCATCCGGCTCTCCCCCCTCAAGAATAATAAAAAGCATATCCCCGCCCCCACAATCTCCCTCTTGAATTATTCCCTGTCCCACTCAGACATTCCTCACTATTTCTTTTATCAATTAAAAAACGGTCACTCTGTTAATGGAATATATTCACTTTACAGGATTTTCGTGTAATTTATTTTTTCCATTATCGTCACTAAGATTTTCTTAATTTCAGCTATTGGGGTGGGACTCGTGATCCTATTTTCGAAAAATGTCTTCAAATTACGAAAATGAGATACATTCATACATTCTATATTTATGAAAATTGGGTAAATGAATACACTAAAAAATTCATTTATTTTTAACAGGATAACTAACTGTTAATAATAAAGAATATGTTATAAATGTACACTAATAAAAAAGGGGTATGTACACTGAAACTATTCTCGAACATTTAGACTAGACGCTTCTATTAAAAAACTGTGACGCGCAGGGGCTGCGTAAACTAAGCAGATTTCTCCCGTGAAGTTTTATAATACTGAAATTTGCAAACTAGTAACAGTAGTAGTAACGAGTCTCTAAACCAATTTCACGGGAGGCGAACAGTTACGAAAACGGCCGAACTAGCTTTCGGCGGAGTCACGAATAGAACCGACATCAGCCGATCTCATCTCATCCTTTATCAGCACAAATTTAATAAAAATTCAAATATCTCTGTTAATATTCAAGATAGAGAATTAATGTACATAATAATATTTATAGTACATTTAATTTGCCATTAGTTCTATAGAAGTTTTCGATTCGATAGTAACGGAGATATTCTGAATTTTCGAAATTCCCCCCTCTAAACCCCTCCCCAGCCATTAGTGAACTTGATCTTTCGTTTTACATGAAACGATTAAATACCGAGTTTGGTAACTATTAAACAAAAATTGCGACCGCTAGAGTGTTAACATATATATATATTTTTGAACATACCTCATTTTCGTTATCTACCTGGGTAGGATGATGGACATTTGAAGAAATTTTACGAAAATTGCTTCATGAGTGCGACCTCAATAGCTGATTTCCTTAAATCAGATAAAATCCGAACAAGTGATATCATTTAATTTAAGTTTTATATTTTAAATTTTGCAACATTTTTGGGTCTATGTATTCTTTTAGTAGTTTTGCATTTAGGGAAATCAGCTATTGAGGTCATACTCATGACGCGACATATGCACACATTTGCCTGTTGACGATCTCGATGTTTGTTTGATCATCACCAAACTTAATATTTAAACATTTTATGTAAAACTAAAGATAGAGTTCATTAATAGCTGAAATCGGACTAGTGGGAGGGATTTTACGAAAATTATTATTACCTCTGTTATTATACGTCCGATCGAAGTTGTATAGAACCATTTTATAGCAAATGTAATTTGCTATAATTGTTGTAATGTACGTTTTTTCACAACTTGACGCACGTCAGAAATCTCCTTAGTTAACGAAACCCCAGTCTAACGGACATTTAGCAGATTTCCCTTAAGGGAAATCAGCAATTGAGATCGTACTCATGACGAGATTTTCAAAACTTTTCATCATATGTCCATCGATCCTACCTAGGAGATGGCGAAAATGAGGTCCTTTCAAAATTATGTATATATATTTGTCTGTTAATGCTTTAGCGGTCGCAATTTTTCCTTGATCTTTACGAAACTTGTTATTTAAAAATTTTATGTAAAAAACAGATCAAGTTCGTTAATGGTTGAAATCGGAATAGTGGGAGAGGCGGGGTTTAGAGTGGGGTTTTTGAATTGAAATATCTCCGTTACTCTACGTCGGATCGAAAAATCGTATAAAACCAATCTTATTGCAAACTAAATTTACCATCAATATTGTTGTATACATTTATTCTCTAGCTTGAATATTAACCGAGATATTTGCATTTATATTATGTGTGTGCTCGTAACAGAGATGCAATCGGCTAACTTAGGTCCTAGTCGTGGGTTTCCGGAAAAAGGTAGTTTGACGGTTCCCGTATCTGTTTGGCTCCCATGAAATTTCTCTATTGTAAAACTTCACGTGGGAAATCTGCTTAGTTTACGCAGCCCCTGCGTGACCAACCTTTTAGTTTACATATAAACATTTTTAAAATTTGTTTTCGTAATTTTCTATCATATGTTTGTTATATTGTTTTACTTTATCTGCTTATTCGTTCAATTTTAATATTTTTAATTAGTACTCTAATGCATTTTTTGGTAATACTTTAATTTTATTTTAACCTTTTTTACTATTTATTTGTAAGTAATTTTTATGTATTGTTACATTTTACTTAATTCCGTATTCTGTTGAGTTAAGTTGTAATGTTATTTTTATAAAGTTTTTTCGTAGTTTTCTATTTTCTCATTTTGTTATTTTTTCTTGATTTCTATTTTTGTGGTTTGTTGCTACCTATTTTTTTTGTGTTTTGTTATCTTTTGTCGTTTTCTATTTTTTGTTGTATTTCTATTCTATTAGTTGTTTTCTATTTTTTCTTTATTGTCTTTTATTTTTCATGCTTTTTGTTTCGAGCGATATATCTCGTAGTGTTAAGCTCCGAAAAATATAAATAAGTAAATAAATGTGAAGCGTTATCCCTTATACTTTTAACACGTTGACGGCAGCCGTCGAAGGGTGTTCGACAGCGACACCTCTTCCCGAATGGCGGCTGTCGACGACCCTTCGACACCTGTTAGTGCTGTTTCAATTCATTCTGTGTCCGGTTAGCCAACTGAAAACATCTCATAATTTTCTACCAAACCTTTTAAAGAGTTTTCTTCATACTTGAACCTCCCGTCCATTTTTCTCTGAATATTCATCAGAGAATTTGCGTTGTAACCAACTCTTTTCAAGTAAATAAATATTTCCAAGGATATTTTTAAAGGACCGAAGAAAATCCCTTTGCACATAGTTTTCATCCAATTTTTCCACAGGTATACAATTTTTCGTTGAAACCCCTTTCTAGAAAAATATCCCAAATGAACTTTATGAAAACAACAAATACTTTTATAAATTTATTATTGTTTATTAATATAAACTTTCTGCTGATATGGCTAATTTTGACGGGTTATGTATAGGTTACCACCCTTTTCTAGCCAGGGTGGGACTAAGAATTTTATTTAATGAGTTCGTCACTAAATAAAACTTTCATTGCGCAGATGGTAATGTAACTCTAGGTTTACCATGTGAGATTAAAGTCTATCCTTTAACTCACATGGTTAACCTTTTAAATAGTTTTACATACCCTTTTATAAATTCAAATATTTAACATATTTTTTTATTAAATATAATCTGCCTTATTATATTAATGATAAATAAACTTAAAATTGATTTGGTATATTATACCTGTTTCGTTTGGGGTGAATGAATGAATGACCTTTCTAATGGCGGCCGTCAAAAACTCTTCAACAGAAATTAAATTTTTAGCAAAACAGTTTAAAAACGTCCGTCACGCAGGGGCAAATTAAACTAAGCAGATTTCCCACGTGAAGTTTTACAATAGAGTAATCAGCATACTAGTAACAGTAGTTGTAAAGAGTCTCTAAACCAATATCACGAGAGCCGAACTGTTACGGAAACGGCCGAACAAGGTTTCGGAAACTCAGGAATAGAACCAACATCAGCCGACCTCATCTCGCCCGTTATCCGCGAACACCTAATAAAAGTGCAAATAACGCGGTTATCATTCAAGATAGAGTAAACCCGTACATAACAAAATTTATTGAGAATTACATTTACAATAAGATTGGTCCTATGGAATGTTTCAATCCGACGTATAGTAACGGAGATATTTCGAATTTTCAAAATTCCCCCTCTAAACCCCGGACACTGGTCCGATTTCAGCCATTAACGAACTTGATCTTTCTTTTTACGTAAAACGATTAAATACGGAGTTTGGTAACAATTAATAAAAAATAGCAACCGATAGAGTGTTAACAGACAAATATATATACATATGTGTATATATATATATATATATATATATATATATATAATTTCTATATATAGTTATATGTATATATAATTTTGAACGGAACTCATTTTCGCTATGTCCTGGGCAAGATCGATGGACATTTGAAGAAATTTTTCGAAAATCGCATCATGCGTACGACCACAATAGCTGATTTCCCTTAGGGGAAATCTGCTAAAATGAGTATGATAACTATCAAACAAATACGGCCGCTATTGCTCTTCTTAAACATGGGGGAAAACAAAACAAAAACAAGTAAACAAAATAACAAAACAAAGTATCACGTCAAATACAACACACACACACACACACACACATACACACACACACACAAAACACACACACACACACACACAACACACACACACACACATACACACACACACACACATACACATACGAATGAATAGACCTAATTTTCCTCGTCCCATATGTAGGATCGATGGACATTTGAAGAAATTTTTCGTTAATCTCTTCCATGAGTACAACCTCAATAGCTGATTAATTCCCCTTAAGATAAATCAGCTCATAATAAATGAACAAATATCTGTTTTCAGGTTTTCATTGAATTAGAGGATCTGATATATTTATTTTCTTTGAGTCTAAAATGAAAACAATTAAGTTAGTTTAAATTATTTACTTTAAGCCCCATTTTCTAATTATATTCAAAGCTCGTTTCCTTATTACTTTATCTTTCTTAGATAAGTTTCTTTCTCAAATTTATAATTTTCATTCTACGCTTCGTTAACTTCACAGAATCATGTCGCTTTCCTTTCCAAGTGATTACTCAGTAATTACATAATCATAGCTTTTACTTCAATCAAAACTCTAATTAGTTTGTAAATCGGGTGAGAGCGAGGAGACTTGACGTGAAACATCTATTATTAGTTGTTTATATATAACTTAGAAATATTATGTAGGGAAACTGCCACTCTGAAGCAATAATGAAGATGAAAATGACCACGCAGGAGCTGCGTTAACTAAGCAGATTTCCCTCGTGCTTGTATAACACAGTTGTGATCTGCTCTCATCACATATTCCCTATTTCTTGTCATAAAAAACCGATGAGTAGAAGGCTCAAAAAAAGAAAATACGAATAACTCGCTTACGAAAGAACACATAGAACAACAATGACATACATCAATAGTTTAGCAAGATTATATCTTTTTCCGATCCTACTCAAAAAACTGAAATATTTTGAATTTTCAAATGCCCCTTTATCTATACCCATACTACTCCACGCCAGATTAGGCCAATAACAAATATGATATGAGTTGACTGAAACGGTTAAATGTCGATTATGTAATATATATAATAAACATTTTCGAAACAAGAAAGTAAAATCTCAATTCTCTATTAGTTCTCACACAATGAATTTTCAAGTATCTTGCATAATGAAGGACACTTGAAAACATTATTTGGTATTTAAGCATAAAATAAAACGGTTCATGATAAAACAGCGTACCGCTATTCTGACATTAGTAGTTCCGAATATTTTAACCGTTTCATTCAAAAGTAATGATTACAATCGTAAATGGCAGGAATCGGACCAGGGGGTTTAGAGGGGAGGGACTATCCGTAAGCCCAAAATATTGGAACGATAAATGTTATAGAACTAATCTTGTTAAACCATTGATGCAGTAAAACTGTTGAGTGTTATTGCTTGTTTTCAGACTTCAGCAAACCGTTAACTTTTCGTATTTTAGACATCAAAAATGTATAGTGATCAATATAGAAAATTGGCTTAGTTTAATCTGCCTCTTATGAATGATATGTTTTTATATATAGTTGGGATAACATACCATATTGATTGCTTTGAATTCTCTGGAGTAGGTCCTTCCCCCCGCTGGAAGCTGCGAGGAAGAAGAATATAAACAGGATAATTGGAGGATTCATTATGAACTAGGATTCGATCGTGGCTTCATAATCTCTTCAAGGTTTCAATTCCATATTGTGCTTCTTGGAGTAGTTCTGGACGAACCTCCATCGGTCCCACTTTTGAGTCTCAAAGCAAACTGTCTGGAAAACAAATTTATATTATTTCGGAAATAGTGTAGACATTATTTTGTAATAATGTTTTTAAAACATTTCTGGGCAAACTAAGCAGATTTTTCACATGATGAGCATAACACGGTCTCAGCACATATGCTTTATTTCTATGTAAACGACCGAAGAGTTATTGAAGGCCGAAAACAAGAAAGTTCGAATAACTCGGGTAATACTTGAGTTACGAAAAAATGCATAGAGCAACAATTGTAGAAAATAGATATTTTAACAAGATTGGTTCTATAACATTTTTCGATCTGACGTCTATACCATATTCCAGGTCCGATTTCAGCCAATAACAGATATGAACATTAGTGTTGATTAAAACATTGAAATAATAAAAAAAATTCGAGTCTGGCATGAATAAAATTGACATTCGAATTAAAAAGATAAACTCTTAATTGATAAGGTCACATCACACGAGGAAATCACACATAATAATGGTCTAATTGAAAACAATATTTGATATTTAATCTTCAAATAGAGTTGTTCATGATATCGCAGCTTATTGTTTATTTAACAAGAGTAGGAGTGGGGGGGGGTTTACTCACGACTAAAAACAATAAGTGCAATTAATATATTTGTACTTTTATTATAATAAGCGTGCAAATGTAGTTAATATAATAATTTGTATTTAAGCTTGGAATAAGGTGTTTCATGATACATTGGCTTATTGTTAACATGCAATGACTGAAACTTGGAGGTTTAATAATGTCCGAAAATTGAAGAATGCATATATGTTGGTTAATATCCAAGTTGGAGTACATATGTATATATATAAACATTTATAGGACATAACATTTGCAAAAGATTAGTCATAAACAATTTTTCGATCCGACGTATAATCCTACTGTAGAATTTTCTACAATTCAACACCCTTAACCCTAGAAGTACCAAGGGGGGGGGCAACTTGAGCCCACAATTTTTTGTTTTTGTTCTCTATCACCCAATTTGAATTGGATATTTTTGATATTTATGTATTCCATTAGAAAAACATCCTAGACTGAGAATTCTAACAACAAAAATGAAAAAAAAAAAATTCTATATGAGAAAAAATTTTTTTTTGAACGTATGGCCACGAGGAGCCCCCCTTGTTAGTGCATAGGGGTATGTATAACACTAAGTACCAAGGAGGGGCTCCTCGACCCACTGATATTTAAAACTACTTTTAACAATAAATCAAGTGTTATAAATTATATTGCTCAAATAATAATTACTTTGATGTAATTTTAACATACACAAACCTTCTCAAGTTTTTTCCCAACAAAAAAAATATGTATCTCCCCTTATAATTCTTGTTTTCATATAAAAATATATTACTGAGATGGTTATATCTCAGAGAGATAATGGCCATTATCTTTTTTCTACTCCCTCTTGGACATAACAGCCCTCAATTCTTATACAGACTTTACCCTTAAAAACACAACATGGAGAAGAAATAATGCTGGCCGAAGAACGTACTTTTACTATCTGAGAGTTTAGTAAAATTGTATGTTGCTGAAAGGAGTGAAAATCTTGTGGGCATTCCAGATCTTCAGTGAAGGCCATGGAGCATGTTCTAGGGCGAGAACGGACTTTATCCCCCAATAAGGAACAAGGTCATCAGTGGAAGGCTACAGGTGTTTACACTTGTTGTAGAGACGCCAAATCGAAAAAAAGAAAAATACAACAAACTATCAAAATCTAAGCAGCGTTGTTTCAAATGTAAACGTTCATGTGTAACCAACACTCGTAAAAAAAAGCTTGAGTCAAAATCACTGATAATTGCAATAACGAATCGACAATTAGATTTTCTGCATATATTCTATTATAATGTTTATAATAACTTAGATATAGATATCTTTCTATTCACAATGTCCATAGATATGTTCCTCTATAGAACTTAACGTGGGAAATATTTTTTATTTAAAGTATCCTTTTTCCCCATCTGAACATTTTTTTTTTATGTTAATTTTTTTTAAATTATTTTTTTTAACAGGTATCACAAGAAACGTTCATTAAACAAATCCAATAGAAAAAATTTTTTAAAAATTTATATAAACAACATAAATGGTTTTTAAGGTTGTGGGCTCTATGTGCCCCCCCCCCCCCTTGGTAATCCATGCGACCTGGGAGAGGTCGGTAATACTAGGGATAACCCCCCCCCCCACCATTTCCCCTGCCATTTTTCCGAGTTCAGCCATTAACGAACTTGATCTCTAGTTTCACATAAAACGTTTCAGTATTGATTTTCGCTACGATCAAACAAAATTTGCGACTGCTAGAGCGGTAAAAGACCGCTATTGAGTACAGCCTCAATAGTTGATTTCCCTTAACAGATTTAATGTTTTAAAATTATTATTAAGGGACTGAGACTAATCGGGGTGGGTTTGCACCCTATTGCGTAAGGGAGGATTTGGTTTGTGAATGTATAAAATGAGATAGACACTGTATATAGATTACTAACATAATGAAATAAAATGTATTTATTTTCATTAAGTGTTATAGAACACAATTGGATAAGTAAACTATTTTTGGTATTCTATACCTAAATCACTAATATAAAATTTTACTTATTAAAATTCAGAAATAAAGATAATCAATGAATAAACCCGTTAGTTTAATAATTATCTGCAATTATTTTTGTAGTTAACCATTTTAATAACGTTTGAAATTTATACCAAGCATTTAAAGAATTGACGTACTTTGTAATTCGTCTTAAACCCTCTACTTTATAAGGGTAAAAGAGTTTTGCTTTTGAAAAATATCGTTAGTCCTCACACTAGCCACAAAAATTATGTTATATGTCGGTATAAATCAAATTATAAGGGTTTTATAATTTTATATTTAAATTTGGTGGGGATAAATATTTTTTTCTGTAATCGTTGAATAATGGTAACATTACTAAACTGAAATGAGTGAAGAAAGTGAAAAATTCTGCAATAGAGTGAAGAAAGTATTCACAAGTAAGAGTGAATTGCCTTCTTAATTAGTAATAAGTATAAATTAAAAAAATATTTGAAGTTGGAAATTAAATGCTTTTAAATGTTTCTTAACATTGTAAGAATTTATTTTAACAAAATAAATTGAAATGTGAATGAATTATTAGTGGAAATAATCAATATATTTTAAAATTTAAATATACAAATAATACCTTCTTGTTTATAACTGCACTTGTTTAAACCACTACTTCACAATCATCACGAGTTGTTTTATAACTATGCTTATAACCTTTCACAACATACCATAATCTTCACAACATCCTAATTTTGTTCATATTCTGGTTAGATCTGATCATGTATTACACGATTACAGAAAAAATTTAATATTACACTCGTGGCGAAAGTAGAATTTACAACTCTCGTGAAATTACCACAATCACTTCGCTCATGTGGGTAAACGTTTCACTCGAGTTGTAAAATGATCTACTTTCGTCACTTGTATAATAAATAACTATTCTCATTTCAGACCATTCTAAAAAGACTGGTACCGAAATTAAAAATCTTGTCTTTTAGTCATTATGCCTGTTTGTTACAGAATCAATCAAAAACAGAATAGAAGATTTCTATGGATTTTTTGATTTCTGAGTCAACTATCCCATGGTACAATATAGGCTATATGAAAATTCGAATTTACAACTATGAGAAGGGCGTTAACGTTAAAATACATATTCGTTAATATAGGTTTTTCGAGATAATTTACAGAACATATTGTGTTTAGAATAACTATTACGGTACTCAAACGTTATCTATATTCAGGAATTTCCTAATTGAGACTTCCCACTTCCGGGCACTAATGTAGAATTCATAAGTTTACCAAGAGTGTTGACTAGCCAGAATTTGTAATAACTTTGGAATTACTTTAATTAGATTTTCGCGGAAACAATTTTTATTCCAACTGCAAAGCCTGGCAACAAAGTTTGCAGGTTACTTCCGACTTTGGCAACACGTCAAACATTCTTCTATGTTGTCACAGTAGAATTTCTCATCAAAATCTTATCTTTTTTTTACTCCAAATAAACAACTTGTAATGGCGGGAAGCTTTTTAAAGCCAAGAATAAGAGAGCATTAGACTGAAATATTTACTATTTTTTATGGAAAGATGAGGGGAAATAACACAAGTCACTATTTGAGTTCTCCAAATAATCAAGTATACTGAATTGATTAAGCAACATATAATACACTTTATAAATATAGAGGTTGAACAAGAAAGAAAAGGAAACTTAACTTTTAAAATAATTTAGCGGCAAGTGAGTTCTCCAAAGAATCAAGTATATAATGGTAGCATTATTAGTAGTAGGTTCCTGCGGGAAACATATTCTTTCCTTGAAGTGGAGTCTTCTTCCGTTGTTATTTTCTGTGTTCCCTATAAAATTCTGTTTTCTAGCTGATTGCGGTGATCCGTATAGGATGGTAGCTTTGCGGGAGATGAATGACTGACTGTAACTCTGTAACGGGTGAATCCCAACTGAACTGTAACTTTGTAACTAGCCGATGCCTTCTTGAGCTGCAACGTAGTTTCCGCTGTAGGCCACAGCCTTGGTGATCTGCATGTGTGTGGCGGGTTTGTGAACTCAGCGAGCGCGGGAAATTCAAATTCAAATGACGACTGAACAGCAATATTGATGGTTATCAGTAAATGGTTTATTTAGGGCTTCCGCTAATCCAAGATAAACCATTATTATATCAAATAATCATGTTGTTTTCAAATAATCTCATTCTCTTTCATCGATTCCGAATTTTCAACAATGAGAGGGGGTTTCCTTCAACGGCAAAATATATATTCTCCAATATATTCGTTTAATCGAGAAAATTTAAAGAAAATAAGCTTAGAATAATGATTGCAGTCCTCACACGTTATCTACATTTAAGAATTTAAAAATATTGACTTCCTACTTCCTGTTGCGTAAGTGTACCAAGAGTAGCCTCGGCAGAATTTTTAATTTCTTAGGAAATTACTTCAATTCAATTTTCAAGGAAAACAGTTTTTATTCCATTAAGCGGGGCAAAAAAAGTTTGCTATTTCTTTTGAGACACACACACAGACACTCACACACTTATGAATATACCTAATTGTCTTCGTCTCCTAGGTAGGATCGATGGACATTTGAAGAGATTTTTCGTTAATCGTGGCACGAGTACAACCTCAATAGCTGATTAATTACCCTTAAGATAAATCAGCTCATAATAAATGAACAAATATCTCTGGTTCAGGTTTTCATTGAACTAGAGGATCTGATATATTTATATATATATATATATATATATATATATATATATATATATATATATATATTTTCTTTGAGTCTAAAACGAAAACAATTAAGTTCGTTTAAATTATTTACTTTAAGCCCACTTTCTAATTATATTAAGAGCTCGTTTCCTTATTACTTTTTCTTTCTTAGATAACACGTCATACATTCACAGCAGCATGCCAAAAAACAAAATCTGATCGTATTTTTTCTCATAGTAATGTATAGTTGAGTTCATGAGACATGAGACAGTCCGCGCATGGGGGTGGGGATGGGTGGTAGGCTTGGTGGGGATGAGAGGACGTGTACTACCCAAGCTTGAAAATATTTGCCCCAGGCATCAGCCATTTCCGTACAATTGCTCCACAGTAGCCCTTTAAGTATCGATACTGTGTACCTGCAGGTCTAACCTTTCTCTAGTATATGTTCTACTTTTCCTAACTTATATTTAAAAATATAGTGCAGGAAGAAATTGCCGAAGCAAGCAAGTGCAGCATTGATTTTATTTTTTAATCAACCATTATTTATTAAAAATCAAACATGGGGAATAAAAAAAAAAATTTAAAATAATAATAATTTATTTTCTGAGTTTGGGATTCTGGCAGGTGGTGGATGTAAGTGACTTCTAATGTATGTAGGATGAAAAATAATGTTGGCTACGCTTCCAATTATAATAATTTATTTCAAGGCAAAGCGCCCTGATTGATGCTGTGCATTCGTCGTCTTCCTGTGCCCGAAGGTTTTCGATGTTTGACCTGTCGAACTCTTTGGAGCTAGAGTCTCTATTAAACCCATAGTATATATTTGAATTTTACCAATGCCTTTGTAAAAATATTATTACAGTTTAACTGATTATTTTTAATAAATTAACTGTTGTGTTTGTGAATGTGTGAAGCAAAGCATAGGTTGGTTGTTATTTATAAAATACTAATAAATCAATACAAAAAAATACAAAAATACGTCAAGAACCGGCAAGATATATATAAAAACTTTCCGTCTAATAGAGTAGAATCATGCCAATAAATAATCTATATATATATATTTATATATATATATATATCTTTATATAATATATTATATATATATAAAATTTGTAAAACTCTGTCTGTACATTTATTTTTTTTTTTTTCGCTTCGCTACTTTTCACGATAAACTTTTCGTTTTTTACATGTCATAGACACCATAACTGCATTTTGTTTTCTTTGGGTTTCTGGTTGGTTAACCTTTCACGCATTAAAACGGCTGAACCGAATTTTTATGATGAAAATCTTGGTTTTGTATATTACTACTACCCTATCTTAGTCTTTATAAGGCTTTATTATTTTTCCTCTGATATTTGCTTTTTTTTTTTAATTTTTATATTTGAGTTTCGGTCAAATGACATCTCCTTCTCCGGAATTGCCGCTTAATGGCTTCATCATAGTCTTTATCATTAGCCCCGCTTGAATATGTATGTCACTATCCACTGTCACTGTCCTTGTCGTGTTCGTGCTATCGTTATTAACATTGATTATTAAAGTGTTCAGTATATCCGTCAATCAGCCCCTTCATTTTTCATGTAGGTCTTTTCTTCTTTAATTACGTTGTTTGACAAACAGATTTCCACTCGTCACACGGTTTTTATAGAATTTAAGTTATTCCTCTGCCAATTTTTTCACTGACTCTACAGTGATGAATTTAACATTTTTTTTCCTTATATGTATACGTTTTCACATTTGCCCATATCAGCTCTATAGCGTTTTGAGATCGGGGTGGTTTAAGGGGGTATAGTCTTTAAGGCTGAATGCCCTGCTTCAGCCAGAAGTTTGTCAATTATGTTAAAAAGTGGACATACCGTCGGCTTGTGTTGCTTTATGATATCGTACAGAGTTCCGGCTTTAGTTGGTTCAATGAATGCGGGGATGCGTGATAACCTCTCTCTGTTAACCATTTTATTCATCTCAGCCTTTAAAGTTGAAGGAAAAAATTAGGAGCTGAATTTATTTGTGCTCCTGGTTGATATGTGGCGTTATCGATCACACCGTCGCTCTATTGGATGTTTTTAAAATTTTGGAATCAGTTTTTCTTTCAGTCCACTTACAATAGTTATTTTTATTCATATCGTCATGATTAATCACCTTTTTTTACACCAGATTTGAACATCAAAAGTGCGTTTGGGAATTTAAAAACCATTTCTACCCCAGCATGGAGCACTATAATTATTTGTCAAAGTGGTCTCAATGGAATTTTGAACACCCGTTTTTTCCAACACTTGTCTTTGTCCAAGATTTTCTAGATTTTTTTTCTCATCCAGTATTTGTTGTTTTTGATATGCCATCGAACTATGATTGAAATATGTATTTCGTCCCATATACACTATAGGGCGTTCTCTTTTCATCCCGATATGTTTTTATTCAAACGCAAAATACTTCAGCCGCTCTGTTTTCTTTTTCTAAATATCCAATTTTTTCTTCTAAGAGGGAGGTGTTTACGATTTTGTTCCCCCGTCCTTCTTCTAACCGAAACCCAAAAAGGAAAAAGACTCCGTATCACTCTTCGAAAAAAAAAGACTATGGAAAAAACAATAGAAACCTGAATACGTTTTATTCGTTTCCCTGACAAACTCTAAGTATTTTCCTTTTGTATTGTAGGGACGCGGTTCACCTTTCACACAAAAATTATGAATATTTCATGAATGACCCCGACGATAAAAATTAAGACATTGGTTTCAATAATAATCATGGTTGGCTGTTTCTTGATTCCCTCGGTCTTTTCTTATGAGGAGTAGAAAATTTTATTAATCCTTCTGGTGATTGATTTGCTTCCTTTACAATTCTGTTCACAGTGACGCGAGACGTGCCACATGTTTTAGCCGTAATTTCGTTTAATTTCCTTTCCGAAGAGTCAGGATTTTTTTCTTTCATGTACTTATACACATTGTAAATTACAGACCTTGTTTGACTGTGAAATTCAGGTTTCTTTCTTGGAGTCTCCACTGGTAGATGGCATTCCAGCTTGAAATTCCATTTCACTTCCACTTCTTAAAATAACTTCAAAAAATTAGTCAACAACAAGAAATATAAATTTAAATGGCGACTTATTGACAGGTACACTAGGGATGGAGAAATAATATCGAAATATCGATATTTCCCCCAGAAAATATCTAAATTATTACCGGTTATGTTTCCCCCAATATATCGATATTAAAATTCAAGTATCGAAAACCGATATACTTTTTTTAAAAACATAAATTAAACTAAAATAATTGTTACAACGTATTATCTTGAGGTTAGAGCAAGATCTTGCTGGGATTTATATCGACATCTCTTCCTACATAACCAAGATAGGGTTAGATTGTATCTTTAAGCTACACTTCATGCACCCTGAGGGCTAATGTTTTCAGGACGCCCGATAGATATCCGTAGCTCACGAGAGTTGTTAACAGATTGATAAAGGGAGCATACGCAATAGTCTTCTTTGCTAGTGCGCATTCTAGCCACTGTCTCATGTCTTATGAAACCAACTATAATATTGATGGGTTATTTGGTACATCCGCTAAGCCAATATTTACAATACAAAGGGAAACAATTATTATATCAAATAATGAAATTATTTAATCATTTCGGAATCATTAGCAATTCTTTACTTATGCCTTCCTTAAAACCCTCCTTCCTCTTAGTCCTCAGCGTTTCCCTAGGGGGAAATCAAATGTCCATCAATCGTGCCTAGGAGATGGCGAAAATGAGGTTCGTTCAAAATTATATATATATACTAGCTCAGATACCCGGCTTCGCCCGCGAATTCCTTTGAGGCTGAATCAAGATGGTATGTTTTTGGCAAAGCTTTGCTTCCACAATATTTTTTTTATTATCCTGTCCCAGTGTTTAGAATTTATACCCGTCGTTACTATGGATTTGTTAATTATTTGTTATTTAAGACTTCACTGTCCTCAATATTTTTATATTTCCCGTCCTTTGTGTATGTAGTTTTTTTTATAACGTAATGGACCATATAATTCATAATCCTAGAAAGTATTCTATCTTCCAAGCCACGTATGAATAAGTTCCTTTCCCTTCATGCGGTACAATGTCCAACGGTGACAGCTGTTTTAGGTACGTCATAGCCGCTATTAAAATACTCTTTTATAAGTCTGGATTGTAAACTGTGTATTCATATTGGTTTTCAGTAAAGTATATAATAATACATTAACGGAGCAGAGTTAATAAATACCGGAAATACCTGGGTCCACCTCCCTAGCGTTCATTCTTGTAAATTATTTATTTATGATAATTAAAGAAATTCACATTCCTGGGATTAATAATACATTGCTATAAGCATCAATTAACATGTAAACATAGACCAATATGAGGTCGGAAGGGAAGCGGCAGAACTGATAGGACAAAGGAAGTAGCTCGACACCTAAATAGGCTCAGTGCTGCCAACCTGCAATGCATTTTGGATAGCTATCCTCTAATACATTCAAATATATTAAAAAATCATATTACATTATCTTCACAATTCTAAAACTGTTTCAAATATTTTTCACGTTTTAATTAAATAATGTATTAAATACACTTAGAAAAGGGTGGGGCAGTATACTTTATTTGGTGCAAACTGTTACTGGCGTTAAAAAATAACATAGATTTGAATTATTAAGGATAAAAAACATGGATTTGAATTAACTTATCCAGGTGAGATACCTGGGTAGTTCATAATGGAATGTATTGTTGAGCATATCAATATTTCTAAGAAAATTACTTGCTTCATACCTTATTTTACAAAAAAAAATAATATAAAACAAAATTTACACTAATTAAAAAAGTAAACAACTTATGTTATGTGCACGATTGCCGAAAAACAAATAGACGATATATATATATATATATATATATATATATATATATATATATATATATATATATATATATAAATATTTAAGGGCGAAAAACTACTAGGCTATCATCTCCCTGTAATATCTATAATACACATTTGCATATGCTCATCCATATCGCCATTTTAACAATATAAACGAGGATTAAAAAAATTGTACTTTAGCTTTCTATGTATAAACTCGCATTTTTTACAAAATTAAACAATTTATCGTGTTCTTTCGGGTCATCTCCAAGTACCACTTCTATATTATTGGAAATATTGCCCTTGCTTCTAATATCTGTATACTATGACATTCCATTAATATGTGATATATAGCCAGTTCTGTGTTACACTTCTCACAAATCGGGAGTCGATCTTTTGTCATAAGATAGCCATGCGTAAATCTTGTGTGGCCTAGTCAGAGACTTCCTAATACGACTTAATTTCTTCTGTTGTCTCTTCTCGAATAATTCCATGGACGGACATTGGTTTTAATAGTTTTAGCAGATTTCCCTTAAGGGAAATCAGCTATTGAGGTCGTACACATGACGCGATTTTCGACATTTTTCTTCAAATATCCACCAAGTCTACCTAGGAGATGACGAAAATAAGGTCCGTTCAAAATTGTATATATATATATATATATATATATATATATATATATATATATATATATATATATATATGTATATATACATATATTTGTCTGTTACAGCTCTACCGGTCGCAATTTTTGTTTGATCGTTACCAAACTCGAAATGTAGACGTTTTATGTAAAAAGAAAGATCAAGTTCGTTAACGGCTGAAATCGGACTAGTGGCAGAGAGAGTTTAGAGGGAGGGGGGATTTTTGAAAATTCGAAATATCTCCGTTACTGTACGTCGGATCGAAAAATTGTATAGAACCAATCTTATTGCAAATTAAATTTACTATAAATATTGTTCTATACATATTTTCCGTATAATGAGTATTAACCGAGATATTTGTATTTTTTGTAATGAGTTCCGCTTTCAGTAAACCCCCACTCCTACTAGGGACATATTAATAATAAGCTGATATCTCATGAATCACCTCATTATTAGGTTAAATACAAAATATTGTTTTCAACAAAGCTTTATTTTACGAGGTATAGCTGAGTTCATAAGACGTGAGACAGTAGCTAGGATGCGCAGTAGCAAAGAAGGCTATTGCGCATGCTCCCGTTATCAATCTGTTAACCACTCTAGTGAGGTATGGATATGTATCGGGCGTTCTGAAAACATTACTCAGTGTGTATGTAGTGTAGCTTAATGATACAATCTAACCCTAACTTGGTTATGTAGGAAGAAATGTCGATATAAATCCCTGCATGGCTCTAACCTCAAGTTAATACGTTGCAACAATTATTTTTGTTTTTAAAAAAAGAATATCGGTTTTCGACACTTGAATTTTAATTTCGAAATACCGATATATCGGGGGGGGGGGGAATATCAGGTAATAATTTAGATATTTAATTTTGGTGGTAAATAAATTATTTTAAGATATTTTTTGAAATGCAATTTAGGTTTTAAGTATCACACATCATTGTGTAATTTATAAAAAAAATTATCTGTATATTTTTAAAGATATATCTTTAAGTTTTAAGTATTAAAAATAATTATCTCTAAGCTTAGAAATTATTCTTTAAGTTTCTAAACAAATATCCATAAGTTTTAAGTATAAATAATTATCTGTAAGTTTAAAAAAAAAATTAAATAATAATGTCAAAATTATTATTTTTGTAAACTATGCAAGTATTTGCAATTCCACTAACTTTCTATTATCACTAATCAATAATAAATTACCTTTTTTTTTTTTTTTTGCATTAAATAAATTATTATTTTTGAAATTACTTTATTTTTTTATTCATGTTTGATCTTTAATAATGTTTAATCAATGCTACTTCTCATTTTTTGCCCTTAATTTGTATACAAATTAGGAAAAGTAGAACATATAATAGAGAAAGGTTAGACAATTGTTCAGCTTGGGTAGTACACGGTCCTCTCATCCCCACCAAGCCTACCACCCATCCCCACCCCCATGCGCGGATTGTCTCACGTCTCATGAATCCAACTATACAAACAAATACGTTCTGTTGAACCCCCCCCCTTTTTTTTTATTTTTTTTCTTGGACTACAATAATCTGAGTGATTGAGATAGAAATTATTTTGATTCATTTCAAATTACTCCACTAACTATAGTAAATAGTTTCCAATAAAATTAATATTTTATATTCAGATATATTTCTTTAATTGTTTGTTTTTCCGGTCTATCTATCGATACTGCGCTACAAGGTTGGCTAACCTGTTTTTTTACAATCCAGCAGTATTACGATTTTGGGACTATTAACTTATATTGTAAATTATCTGAACGATTTCACATTGCCGTTTGTAATTATTCACTAATATTCACGGAAGTGTTACCTGTATGTATATTTATCTATTGTAAACCTTCGCTGGCTAACCTGCTTGTTCCTTAATCATGTGAAAATCTCATAACCGTCTGAATCGTATTTTGCCCCCCCCCTTTCTATTTTCTTCCCGGATTCCTAAATTTGGAATGGTTGTGATTAAAATTGTTCTGGTTTATTATTAATTACAGTACTAGATATAATAAATAGTTATGAATAAAATTTATAACTTATATTCAAATATATTTCCGTAATTGCTTTTATTTCAGGTAAAAGCTGGCTAACCTGATTTTTTAGAACTCAGACTGCTATCAGGAAGGTTCTTACCATTTAAATTGCCCTTTATTTGTTTACTAAATATTCACAGCAGTATTAAGTCTTAAATAATATTTTCACAGCAGTATTAAGTCTTATGTAACCTATTTAGTGTTGGTTTAATAAGTGTTCAGAGTGCTGCTATCATTAAAGGTAAGTCCATCTTTTGTGTTCTTGTTGTTTTTTTGAGATTGAATTGTTTTTAATTTAATCTCGGAGCCTAACGGACGAGAGTTACTTTCCCGCCAAAAGCTAGTTCGGCCGTTTCCTTGACTGGCTTGGCTCTCGTGAAATTTCTCTATTGTAAAACTTCACGTGGGAAATCTGCTTAGTTTACGCAGCCCCTGCGTGACGGACTTTTACTTTATTGTTTTGGGTTTCGTTCCACATGTGTTGCCAGTTTTTATTAATTTCTTCTTTGAGTGGTTGATAGAGTTCTGCAGATGTAATTGTTGTAGGGGTGGTAGAGTCGAGTTGGTGGGCTTCTCTGGCTCTGGCTAAATCTGCTTTTTCATTTCCATCTATTCCCACGTGGCTTGGAATACACTTAAAGTAGACGACACTTTTTAACTCTTGGAGCATTTGCACATCTTTGATACTCAATAGGGCACTCAACGAGTCAGTGCAAATCAGGAATTTTTCATGAGTCGAGTGTTTGCAAATGCAGTGATATAAAGCGAATTGAATTGCGAATAGTTCGGTGGAATAGATGCTGGTTAATTTGTTGAGTTTATATATATATATATATATATATATATATATATATATATATATATATATATATATATATATATATATATAAGTGTGAACAGACCACATTTTAGTAATCTCCTGGGGAGGTTCGATGTGTATGTGAAGATTTTTTTCCCTAAGGGAAATCTGCTAAAATATAGTTATTTTAATTATAGTCTTCCTTCCACTACAGTTTTATACATTTTCTTTTTTCACCACTAATATTTACATAATTAAATATATTTTCTGGTTTCTGCCTTCGATCAACTCTAACGAATACTCATCCCAAAAAAAGAGTTAATTTTATATTACTGTTTAATGTGATTCCCATATTCGATTTTTTTTTTGTAGGAATAGAGTATACAAAATATGTGTTTTTTTGAAAAATGTATACACGTACCTGATAGTTTAATCACTGTGAAACTGTTCACTGTAACTGGATGCTGCCGAAGCTGGATGTGAATTGATAAGGATCCATGGCCGTGGCTGATTTATGGTCTCCGGAGAGATATGGGAACACGGCATAAAGGCAATGCTGCTACAATCCAACAGGTGGAAAAACTCACTACAATTAACAGATATTTGATGGAATAACTTGTTTTGATTGTGATTTATTACTTTCCGCCATTTGGCCTCTAATATGACGCGATTAGAATGATATAATTAATTATCGGGGCTTTTGATTATTGTGGAATTCAACTTTTCCTGAAGCAGGGGCAGATTTGTCAAAGGTTAATTGCGGGAAATGAGTAATTACATATTTCCGTCATATCACATTTCAGCAGATACCTGTCAAAGGATATCAGCTATTGAGGCGATTTTTGAAGAAAAAAAAAACACCTTCAAATATCATATCACATCGGACTCCTTAGTCCCACCCTGGCTAGAAAAGGGTGGTAACGTGTAGATAACCCGCCCCGATTATCCGTCGTAGCATAAAGCGGACGTAAATAATAATAAACATATCATATCGTAGGATAACAAGTAGCCCAAGAAAATGAGGAATTGATATATATCTATCTATATCTTTTAAAGGATTGATATATATCTATATCTTTTAAAGGATTGATATATATCTATATCTTTTAAAGGATTGATATATATCTATATCTTTTAAAGGATTGATATATATCTATATCTTTTAAAGGATTGATATATATCTATATCTTTTAAAGGATTGATATATATCTATATCTTTTAAAGGATTGATATATATCTATATCTTTTAAAGGATTGATATATATATCTACATCTTTTAAAGGATTGATATATGTCTATATCTTTTAAAGGATTGATATATATCTATATCTTTTAAAGGATTGATATATGTCTATATCTTTTAAAGGATTGATATATGTCTATATCTTTTAAAGGATTGATATATATCTATATCTTTTAAAGGATTGATATATATCTATATAAAAAGTCCGTCAAGCAGGGGTGCGTAAACTAAACAGATTTCCCAAGTGAAGCTTAAGAATAGATTAATGTACACACTGGTAAAACGTAACTCCACTGGGAATAGTAAGTGAATAAATAGAAAGGGTAATAAGAAAGCTTTCAGTCAATTTTAATAACCTTCCAACAGGAAGCATCTGAAATGTAAACAAACAGGTCTCATAACCACTCAGTGCTGAACAGATAGATAGAAATATTCTTCGTAGGAAAGAAAAACAATTTCTGAAATATATCTGAATATAACACTTTTATTGAAAACTATAGCTAGTTCTGCAATTTATAATGAATCAGAATAATTTTTATCTCAATCAATCAAATTGAAGTAGTCCAAAAACTTAAGAAGGGGGTGGTGGTCAAAAGAATATATTGGCATGTATCTCGTATAATAAAGGTATCTTGAAAACAATATGTGGTATTTAAACTTCGAATAATGTGGTTTATTATATAACGGACTATTGTTTATGTGACACGAGTAGAAGTGGGGGTTTGCTGAAGGCTGAAAACTAAAGAAAAGCAAATATCTAGGATAATATTCGTGATTATTACTATACTATTCGAGTATAAATGTATATAACAACATTTACAGTAGATTTATTTTACAATAAGCTATTTTGAATTTTCGAAAACCCCCTCTCCTCTTGGTCCGATTTTAATCGTGAACGAACGTGACGATCTTTAGTTTTCCATGAAATGTTTATATGTCGTTTTTGGTAATGATAAATCAATAATTGCGACCACTAGAGCGGTAGCAGACAAATGTATATATACCTCCTAGGAAGGATCCATGGAGATTTGAAGAAAATGTTCGAAAATTGCGTCATGAGTACGACCTCAATAGATGATATCACTTAAGGGAAATCTGCTAAAATGCCAATATATCGGATAATACTGAAGATAGAGAAAAAATATGTATATCGACATTCATAGGAAATATTTTTTTTTTTTTTTTAAATGTCGCCCTTCTTATTCCCAACCTCCCCTGGTCCGATTTCAGCCAATGACTAACTTCAAGTATTAGCGAAATTTCTAGTAATAGGAAAAGTTAAGTAGTGCTTAATAGAAGAGTGATTTATAAAAGCACAGAAATTACTAATTCTATCGTGTACCAATTGATAGGGCAGTGTGAAGAGGGTCAGAGAAAGTTTTGATGATGTGAATCAAAAGTTGAAAGGAAAGCGAGAATGTAAAACTGGCTCTCGACGCTACAGAATCATTGTGGAAGGGAATCGAACCCGCAGCAACGAAGCCACTCGCTAAAACTCGACCGGAAAGTTGGCAGCGACTCGAGACTGAGAGAGAGAAAAAATTGTCGAGTCTCCTCACTCTCGGACTCACTCAATCGACAAAGCGCAGAATTAAAAACTTTGCCAGCTCGAAAGTACTCCAACAACTTTATTCGGACAACTTTTATAGTAGAATCTAGTTGGAACCAATTACCGATTTAGAATGGATGTCGTTCTGTAGTGTTGGGAGGTTGGGGGCGGGGCAAAATTGCAGTGGTTAACTTGGTTAATGTCTCGGAGATGGTTCGAAACACAGCAGCAACATGGGTTTTCAGCAGATTTCCCTTAAGGAAAATCTGCTATTGAGGTCGGACTCATGACGCGATTTTCGAAAACTTTCTTCAAATGTCAATCGATCCTACCCAGGAGATGACGAAAATGAGGTCCGTTCAAAACTGTATATATGTCTGTTAACGCTCTAGCGGTCTCAATTTTTGTTTGATTGTTACCAAACTCGATATTTAAACTTTTATGTAAAAAGACAGATCTAGTTCGTTAATGGCTAAAATCGGACTAGTGGGAGGGGGTTGGGTTTAGAGGAGAGGATTTTTGAAAATTCGAAATATCTCTTTCTGTTACTATACGTCGAATCGAGAAATTGTATAGATTCAATCTTATTACAAATTAAATGGACTATAAATATTGTTCTATACATTTATTCTCTATCTTGAATATTAACCTAGATATTTGCATTTTTATTAAATGTAGGCGGATAACGGACGCGAGTGAGTTTCCCGCCAAGAGCTAGTTCGGCCGTTTCTGTAACTGTTCGGCTCTCGTGAAATTTCTCTATTGTAAAACTTCACCTGGGAAATCTGCTTAGTTTACGCAGCCCCTGCGTGAAGGGCTTTTACTCATTAAGATTATCCAAAAATGTATTTAAACCTCCATCAATCACTAATGGTAGATGACGAAAGTCCGTCACGCAGGAGCTGCGTAAACTAAGCAGATTTCCCAGTTCCTGGTATAGCATATTTTTGATCTTATATCACATCATATTCCATATTTCTATGTAAAACACAGATGAAGAGAAGAACGCAGTGGGCGGGGCAAGGAAGTTACTGAAGGCTGAAACTCTCAAATAACTCGCTGAAAAAATGAATACTGTACAACAATTGTAGTTTAAAAGGTGTTCCTATAAAACTTTACTACCCGACTCATAATAACGAGAGTATTTTGAATCCCTTCTCCCTCCTCTAAACCCACACTTGTACAGGCCCAACTTCCACCATAGCAACTTTGATCTTTAGTGTTTAGTGAAACAGTTAAATATCTAGCATGGTATAGATCAAGTAAACATCTTCGAAACAAGAAAGCAATATCTTAATTTATTACATCATGCAGCGTATTTGCATGTATCTCTCATAATAAAGGTGTCGTGAAAACAATTTTGGGTATTTAAGCTTAGAATAAAGTAGTTCATGATATAAAAGCAGCCTGTATATTAACAGACATGAGTTGGTGTGGGGGTTTACTGAAGGCTGAAATCTAAAAAATCCAAATATCTCGATTAATAATATTCATGATAGAGAAAATATGTATAAAAGAAAATTAATAGGCAATTAAATTTGCAATAACATTGGCTTTATACACTTTTTATAAAACGACGTATAATAACGATAATAATATTTCTAATCAAAACGCTTATATATCGAGTTGGGTAACGATTATCAAAAATTGAGACCGCTAGAGCGGTAACACACATATGATCAATGGGTATTTGAGGAAATTTTTCAAAAATCGCGACATGAATACAATTTTAATAACTGATTTCCCTTAAGGGAAACCTGTTAAAAATGAGGTCTGCTCAAAATTATATATACAGTGTTGCGAAAATTAAATACATGAATAATCCTTCAGAGAGAGAGTCGCGTATTCTGGAAGTGCGAGATAGATCAAAGAAGCCGACAGAGGGTCGAGCCCCCTACTAGACCCGCCCAGCCCAGCGTCGAAGGGTCCAGACAATTCCCCTTTGATGTATGCCGACGACCTATATAAAGAACCAGCCAGCCGCGAGCGAGTCAGTTTTATTCTCATCTGTCTTGATGTTCACATCAGTGCAACAGTGCGACTTAAAGGACAGTGCAGTGCCGCGAAGTAAAGGACAGTGCAGTGCCGCGAAGTAAAGGACAGTGCAGTGCCGCGAAGTATAGGCCAGTGCAGTGCCGCGAAGCACAGGACAGTGAAGTGCCGCGAAGTAAAGGACAGTGCAGTGCCGCGAAGTAAAGGACAGTGCAGTGCCGCGAAGTAAAGGACAGTGCAGTGCCGCGAAGTAAAGGACAGTGCAGTGCCGCGAAGTAAAGGACAGTGCAGTGCCGCGAAGTAAAGGACAGTGCAGTGCCGCGAAGTAAAGGACAGTGCAGTGCCGCGAAGTAAAGGACAGTGCAGTGCCGCGAAGCAAAGGACAGTGAAGTGCC
>CM032228.1:18507500-18587500 GCA_019009955.1 Riptortus pedestris
GAGCGGTAACAGACAAATATATAGATATAGATACAAACTTTTGAGCACCCATTTTCGCCATCTTTTATGTAGGATCAATGAACATTTGAAGAAAAGTCCGTCACGCAGGGGCTGCATAAACTAAGCAGATTTCCCACTTGAAGGTTTACAATAGAGAAATCTGCATACTGGTAACGTAATAGTAACGAGTATCTAAATCAATTTCACGAGGGCCGAACAGTTACGGAGACGGCCGAACTAGCTTTCACGAATAGAACTGACATCAGTCGATCATTTCAGCCATAAACGAACTTGATCTTTCTCACTTACATAAAACGATTAAATACTGAGTTTGGTAACGGTCAAACAATAATTTGCGACCGCTAAAGCGGAAACCGACACACACATACACACACACACACACACACACACATATATATATATATATATATATATATATATATATATATATACTAGCTCAGATACCCGGGAACTCATTTGAGGCTGACAGGTGATGGTATTTTTTTGGAAAGGCTTTACTTTGCACAATATTTTGACGTTTACCAGTCCCAGCATTTAGGGTTTACACCCGTCGTTGCTGTAGATTTGTTAAAAATAAAATAATTTTTTTATGTTAGACTTCACTGTCTTCCATATTGTCATATTTCCCGTTTCCTGTGCATTTTGCATAGATTTGAATAATTAAGGACAAAATATTAACATAGATTTGAATTAATTTTTCCAGTTGAGGTTCCTGGTAGTTCATACTAGAATGAATTGTTGAGCATATCAATATTGCTACGCAAATTACTTGCTTCATACATTGTTCCCGAAAAATGTATAAAAACAAAAGTTACTCTAAATAACAAAATAAACAACTATTGTTGTGTGCATATTTGCCGAAAAACCAATAGGAAACGAAATATCGCTATTTTTAATTTCAGGCTACTTTTATAACCCCCACTCCTGTTTGTCTCAGAGAATATTGATATAGCATAAAGTCTAAGTTGGGTTAGTAGTAATATATATGACAAGTTTCATAAAATTCGGTTTAGCCGTTTATGCGTGAAAAGGTAACAAACAAACACGAAAGAAACAAATTGCAGAGATGGTGTCTATGGCATGTGAAACCAAAAGCTATAGTGATGTTTCGAGAAAAAAATCAATGCACAGACAGAGGTTACAATTTCATATATATATACCCTAGGTAGGATCGATGGTCTGAGTTGTAAAAAGTGGATGTTAATAAATAATAATAATAATTATCGATGGACATTTGAAGAAAAATGGTGAAACCCGCCTCATGAGTACGACCTCAATAGCTGATTTCCCTTATCTGCTATAAATCCACAAATCAAATATTGTAGAGCTTCAATAGATCAATCGGAATGGAGAATTTATGGTGAGATGAGATCTCTAATTTGTCAAACAACCAGGTGGAAAATCTGTTTAGTTTACACTGACCGTGCGTGATTGATTAATTTTTGACGATGGTCGCTTCTATAGGAAACCATAGCTTGAAATATAGGAATTAAATAACAGCTTCAATTACAATTGCAGTAATCCTAATAACTGGTGTTAGAACCATTCTGACTGAGTTATATCCAGATGGCAGGGCTGTAGAATGATGAGTTGTCAGCAATTGTGGTCTCGTGACTCTCTCAGCCCCGTCGAGAATATGTCACTTGACATGACGAAGTGGTCTCCACGTCACATACCGACCGCTCCCTCACTCTCACCTGCTTCCCCGAATCTAAATTAATTATTTTAATTCTCAAATCAATAATGGCAATTTTAATCATAACACATACCTCTTGGAGATGTGTAGCAGACGTAAGGGAAATCTGCTAATGAAGTTATACTCGTTTCAAAAATGTCCGTCGCGCAAGGGCTGCGTTAACTAAGCAGATTTCTCAGGAGCTGGAATAGGTCATTACTGATCTCATTTCACCATGTATTATCTATTTGTATGAAAAAAAAAATGTGAGAAAGGGGGGGGGGGAGGGGCTTACTAAAAGCAGAAAACAGAAAGTACGAATAACTCGCCTAATACTTGTATTATTGTTTATACTTTATTATTGTTATTATTATTATTTAAATTGTTCACATTGGTTTAGCAGATTTCCCTTAAGGTAAATGAGCCATTAAGGTACTCATGACGCGCTTTTGGAAAAATACCTTCTAATGTCCATCTATCTTACCCAGATGACGAAAATGAGGTCCGCTCAAAATTATATATATTTGTCTGTTATCCCTCTAGAGGTCCAATGTTTGTTTGATCGTTACCAAACGTGATATTTAATCGTTTTATGTACAAAGAAAGATCAAGTTCGTTATTGGCTGAAATCAGACCAGACGGAGGGGGGGGGTTAAAGAGAAGTATTTTTGAAAATTCGTAAGATCTTTGCTTTATAAGTCGGATCGAATAAAATTGTATAGAACCAATCTTATAGCAAATTAAATGTTCTATAAATATTGCCATATACATTTATTCTCTATCTTGAATATTAATCGAGATATTTGCATTTTTCAGTTTTCAGCCTCCAGCAAACCTCCACTTCTACTAATGTTACATAATAATTTGAAACCTGAGCAGAATACTAATCTAGGAACTATCCTTAAAACTAATGAAAGTAATTGAGTAAATTTGTTATAAAAACAAAGAAACTTTAACTTTATTAAAGTGGCTGTAAAACATAGAAAGAAAAATAATGGTTGTCCTTTATTAAATTTGTAAACTTAAGCGGCAAGCCAGAACTTTATATACACTAGATAATGATTGGAATGTCCTTTATCATGAGTACTCATTCGATTGTCAACGTCGATCTGCTGGGATTATAGTCAAAGAAAGAGGTGCCTTTGATGAAAATATACTTTTCATGAGGCGGACTTTGCTTCCAGTGTTATTTGTGTTCCACATCAGATTCCTTCTTCTAACTGGGACAGAATGTTAGCGGAGGCCTCTATCTTCGACGAGAAGAGATCCTTTCTGAGTAAAATCACTGTGAGAGCCGAAAAACATTTACTTTTGCGAAGCAGAAAACAAATCCATG
Source organism: Riptortus pedestris (assembly GCA_019009955.1). Classification (NCBI taxonomy): domain Eukaryota; kingdom Metazoa; phylum Arthropoda; class Insecta; order Hemiptera; family Alydidae; genus Riptortus; species Riptortus pedestris. The sequence continues at coordinate 18,510,533 of CM032228.1, forward strand.
TGCCTACACAGGAACAATAGAACCAACAATGGGTGCCCAGCCTAAAACGAGCGCTCCAGCCTTCGGCGACCTCCTGATGTACGGCCGGTTGGTGAACTAAGTAAGCGGGAGTACACGACTGAACAGATTCATTATACTGATTTATAATTACATTGCTTGTATAGTAAATAGTTTTCAATAAAATAAATATACTATATTCTTATATATTTCAGTAATTGTTTTTCTATCCGGTGAAAGGTTGACAGACCTATTTGTTTACATTCCTGGCGCTCCCTGTCTGATGGTTTCTTATTGCCGTTTGTATTTATTCTCTTAATATGCTCTGTGTTGTTTTGCTACCAATATGTAGATTTATCGACTGTTAAACTTCACGAGGGAAATCTGCTTATTATGAGCTGCCCCTGCGTGACGGACTTTTAAATAATGATGGGGAGCTGTGTAGGAAATGTTTTTGTGAACAAGGAACTGGGAAAGCTTAACGTTTTGTCGGATAGTCTCAGCAATAGTACACCGACTGTCCATTTTCCCAGAAAGCTTTAAATTTTAATTAAAGTAAATACGCAAACAGGAAATGCAACTAGAATGACGTATTCATACCTATTATTCAATTTAAAATTTAAACTGCATTTTGTGGCTTTGGTGTCTGTCTGTTTGTATATTTGTTACCTTTTCATGCCTAAAGTACTGAACCAAATTTTATGAGACTTTGTATATATATATATATATATATATATATATATATATATTATTAATAACCGAACTTAGACTATAGGCTTTCCTATTGTTGTCAGAAACGAGGAGGATTGGGTGTTATAAGAGAGGCCTGTAATAAAAAATTGGGATATTTCCTTTCCAGTTGGATTTTAGACAAGGAAGTATAAAAGAAAAGTTGCTTAAGAAACTATAGCTGGAGCCAACAATTTTATTGTGAACAAAAGACTAAGCCGAACTAAACAAAACTCGTCATGTTATTTAGCAATAACTCCCCCATCATTATAAACTGTGCCAACATTGCTAGGTACGTGGAGCAGTGGGGGCTAAAAGTGAAGACTGAAATGAAAAATCGTCGGTCTTCGTTCCCTATTGGTTTTTCGGCAGACATGCACAACTAGAAGGCGTTTATTTTGCTATTTATGGTAACATTTGCAATAGGCACTGTTGTCTTATAAAAAAGTATACACGAGGTATACGCTAAAAAACAATAGTGGGATCAACAATTTTATTAGTACTCATTAAAGTGTTCTTTATAATATAGGCATAGTACGACAAATAACGTTATAGTTTCAGACTTATATGGTAGTTCTAAGTATGATTCGTGTTAGGTAGGTTATACAGTGGGTTCAAAATTATTTATGCACTTAGTTTATCGTCCATAAATATTTCTTATAATTTTTTTTAACTTGATATAACGACAGATAGCGATAAACATTGAATCCTTGCCAAAAAAAAAAATACCATCATTCAGCCTCCTATGATTTCCTGAGCGAAGCCAAGTATCTTAGCTAGTATATACATATATAAATATATATATATATATATATAGATATATATATATATATATATACTAGCAGACCCGGTCACGCGTTGCTGTGGCTAAAGTTATTGTTATTTTACATTGTAGTATACAATTTAAGAGGAACGGTAGGAGAACATCACTCACGGGGTCCACCATGCTTTTTACATAGATGGTATTTGTAAAAAAATATGGTGACCTCCATGACAGATTTTCTACGACTACAACCCTTTAGTACAATGAAATTATTTACGAACCAAGACGGAAATGTTGAAGTTGGTACACAAATTCAAGGGATTAGGATTTGAAGGGGAAGGACGTTGAACACGATTGATTAAAATTTTCTTACAGTTTATATTAAGCAGAAATCAATACAAAAGAATTAATTTTTAAATTTATTATTTCCATTTAATTTTGTAACGAATGAGCATATTACAAAGTTGTTAGTGAATAACATATGACATTTAAACTTATGAATGAGGTAGGTAAAGCAGATAGTCTTAAATCTTTAACAGTAATATTTATTAATTTAAATTATAAATACTTTCAATTTCAATTTAATTTAGCACTAATCGGTGCACAATATTTTTGGTTAACCTGTCTTTAGCTAACACAAATAGATTCGACGGTTTCCCAACACGTGAACATGCAACATATAGTTGCCTCTCTGGTGTTTGCGTTGTTGAGGTTAGATTTTTTCGGTGGCATTTGACTGAAAATATTAATTTAATCGTTTAAAAATATATTAATTAATTATTATAATTATGTGGTAATACTTACATGTATATATTTTATAATTATAGAATTTTGAATAATGAAGCACAAATAAGTAAAAAGCAGGAATAATTTCACTGTATTATCGTCACTATAATTTGAATTTGATTTACACTTCGGTCTAAGTAACACGTGGTTGGCTATGCTAACACCAAAAATTAAAAAAAGTAGAAATAATTGAATTTCACGGTATTTCGTTTACTACAAAATAAATTTAATTTATACTTTAGCCTCAATAACACGTGGTAATCATGCTATTGAATTGTAGCTTATATGACACGTTTGTCGGTTTACCGTAGCAGTGCCATCTATTGATTAGGTACTTACTCAATCCAGTCGAAAAGTATCGACATCTGTTAGAGTTAACAGATAATTGTGACTGTCAATTAATTATAGACAAATAATTTGCAATAAAATAAAATTGCGACTATAATTAAAGATCTAAGCTATCCTATCTCTCAAGTTGGACCAAACTGCTCACGGTGTCCCAATTAAATTTAAAATCGGTTAAGTAGTTTAGGAGTCCATCGCGGACAAACATCGTGACAGGAGATTTATATATATTAAGAGATATATATATATATATATACATATATATATGTACTATGTTGGCTAGATATAAATACATATAATGTGTGTAAATACCACAACTACCCATCAATATTCTGTCTGTCTGAAATTGACTTCGGTACCAGCTTTACTGGATTGGGTCTCAATAAAGGACGGCTCTGTATAAAAACCTCGTGGATACAGGGTATGGGATGACGTCAGACGCACACCATGGAGGTAGAAAATAGGCCGGGAAGAGAGAAGGCAGAGCCGAGGTAGATAAGGTTGGATAATTTGAAGGAATCGATTCAGATGGCGGGGCCGGCGATATTACTGAGTGGCCTGCTACTAGTGTACTAGGAACAGCTGTTGCCTTTACTGTACTGTCTCACTGCTCCAACCACCTGCCGCTTCTCACCTTTATCACACACTACTGGGCCTTTCTTACTCCCATCCCTGCCTCTTTATGGCCCACTACTGCAAATGATACCGCGGTAATGATACCCCTTATTGTTCTGGGACATGGAACGCTTAAATCATAGCCACTGTACTCAGCCAAGCCAGATTTACGTATATATATATATATATATATATATATATATATATATATATATATATATATATAACCCCAGATATGTTATGACAAAAAATATCATTGGTACAGATCCTGATTATGTCTGTACATAATGAGTATCGTTCTAGATATGAAAACTTTCAACATCATCACCATCGCATTCGTCATTCTAAAACCATGCCACTAACGTCGTAATTATATTTGTAAGAACCATCACTACCAACATGCTCGTCGTCGTCAGAAAGGTCGCCATGATGATGCACGTCGTCGGCAGAAAGGCCACATTCATGATTCTCGTCGTTGTCATGCCGGTCACCTTGATAATTCTTCTAGTCACGTCAGAAAGGCCGCCTTGATGATCCACGTCGTCGGCAGAAAGGCCACATTCATGATTCTCGTCGTTGCCATGCCGGTCACCTTGATAATTCTTCTAGTCACGTCAGAAAAGCCGCCTTGATGATCCACGTCGTCGGCAGAAAGGCCACATTCATGTTCTTCGCTGACGTTGTCATGCGTCACCTTGATAATACTCTAGTCACTCAGAAAGGTCGCCTTAAAGCTCCACGGTCGTCGGCAGAAAGGCCACATTCATGAAAAATTTCTCGTCACACACTAAACGTTGCCATGCCCGGTTCACCTTGATAATTCTTGCTAGTCCACGTCAGAAAAAGCCGCCTTGGATGATCCACGTCCGTTCGGCAGAAGAAGGCCACATTCATGATTCTCGTCGTTACCATGCCGGTCACCTTGATAACCCTTCTAGTCACGTCAGAAAGGCCGCCTTGATGATCCACGTCGTCGGCAGAAAGGTCACATTCATGATTCTCGTCGTTGTCATGTTGGTCACCTTGATAATTCTTCTAGTCATGTCAGAAAGGCCGCCTCGATGATCCACGTCGTCGGCAGGGAGACCACATTCATGATTTTCGTCGTTGTCATGTTGGTCACCTTGATAATACGCCTCGTCGCGTCAGAAAGGTCACCTACATAATCTCCTCGTCATCGTCAGGAAGATCACTATCATGATCCTTGTCATCTTCAGAAAGGTCACCTTCATAATCCTCCTCGTCGACAAAAGAATCACCTCCATAATCCTCCTCTAGAAAGGTCTCCTTCATAATCCTCCTCGTGAACAAAAGAATCAACCTTCATAATCCTCCTCTAGAAAGGTATCCTTCATAATCCTCCTCGAGAAAGGTCTCCTTCATAATCCTCCTCTAGAAAGGTCTCCTTCATAATCCTCCTCGTCGTCAAAAGAATCACCTCCATAATCCTCCTCTAGAAAGGTCTCCTTCATAATCCTCCTCGTGAAAGGTCCCTCTCTTCATAATCCTCCTCGAGAAAAGGTCTCCTTCCATAATCCTCCTGTTAACAAAAAATCACCTTCATAATCCTCCTCGAGAAAGTTCTCCTTCATAATCCTCCTCTAGAAAGGTCTCCTTCATAATCCTCCTCGTGAACAAAAGAATCAACCTTCATAATCCTCCTCTAGAAAGGTATCCTTCATAATCCTCCTCGTGAACAAAAGAATCACCTTCATAATCCTCCTCGTGAACAAAAGAATCACCTTCATAATCCTCCTCGAGAAAGGTCTCCTTCATAATCCTCCTCGTGAACAAAAGAATCACCTTCATAATCCTCCTCGAGAAAGGTCTCCTTCATAATCCTCCTCGTGAACAAAAGAATCACCTTCATAATCCTCCTCGAGAAAGGTCTCCTTCATAATCCTCCTCGTGAACAAAAGAATCACCTTCATAATCCTCCTCGAGAAAGGTCTCCTTCATTATCCTCCTCGTGAACAAAAGAATCACCTTCATAATCCTCCTCGAGAAAGGTCTCCTTCATAATCCTCCTCTAGAAAGGTCTCCTTCATAATCCTCCTCGTGAACAAAAGAATCACCTTCATAATCCTCCTCGAGAAAGGTCTCCTTCATAATCCTCCTCGTGAACAAAAGAATCACCTTCATAATCCTCCTCGAGAAAGGTCTCCTTCATAATCCTCCTCGTCGACAAAAGAATCACCTTCATAATCCTCCTCTAGAAAGGTCTCCTTCATAATCCTCCTCGTGAACAAAAGAATCACCTTCATAATCCTCCTCGAGAAAGGTCTCCTTCATAATCCTCCTCGTGAACAAAAGAATCACCTTCATAATCCTCCTCGAGAAAGGTCTCCTTCATAATCCTCCTCGTGAACAAAAGAATCACCTTCATAATCCTCCTCGAGAAAGGTCTCCTTCATAATCCTCCTCGTGAACAAAAGAATCACCTTCATAATCCTCCTCGAGAAAGGTCTCCTTCATAATCCTCCTCGTGAACAAAAGAATCACCTTCATAATCCTCCTCGAGAAAGGTCTCCTTCATAATCCTCCTCGTGAACAAAAGAATCACCTTCATAATCCTCCTCGAGAAAGGTCTCCTTCATAATCCTCCTCGTGAACAAAAGAATCACCTTCATAATCCTCCTCGAGAAAGGTCTCCTTCATTATCCTCCTCGTGAACAAAAGAATCACCTTCATAATCCTCCTCGAGAAAGGTCTCCTTCATGATCCTCCTCGTCGTCATAAAGGTTACCATCTTTATTCTCATCTCACCGATCATCTTCAATATTCTCGCCTTCGTCAGATACATCACTTTCATGGCCAACAAACTTTGACTATTATCATCCTCATCTAAACTTTCACTATTCTCATCCTCGTCAAAAGCTTTACTATAATCATCTTCGTCAAAACCCTCACTATTATCATCGAGAACAACGCCAGAACCTTTAGTCAGAACCTTGATGATACCAAGTGTTGCATGTTTTCGAACACTCTTTATTGCACTTTCCGAAACAGAATAATAGTAGTGTGGTTTAAAATGCCCATATTTAAGAGCCCCTGTTACGAGCAGTCCAGTACTTCATACGAATATTACCGGTTTTCACATGATACATCTACATGCTACATCTTGAAGGGGAAATCATGATTACCACGGAAAGAAAGGCAGTCACAAGGAAATCTGAGGTTGCTTATTTTACCTTCTACATGAGATTATCTTACATTAAAGGTGTCAGTAAGCGTAAATTCTACTCGATATTAAAGAGCCATCTCGCCTTAACCGGTATAAGCTGTAATATGTATTAGTCTCCGTTCTACAAACTCTAGAATACCTACTATCTTGCTCAGCTGACTAGTATTTCCTCAAAATTTATGGACGGAAGATGTATCTATTATGTAACCTAATTAAAAAAAAATACACTTTATGCTAATACGGCTAACTGAGACAGGTTACCACCCTTATCTAGTCAGGGTGACCAATAAATTCCAAATGCCCGGGCGGGAATCGAAGTCGCCACTCTAGGTTTAACCATGTGAGTTTAAGACTTATGCCTTAGTTCATACTATTTTATCCCCTTAAGGGAAATCAGCTATTGAGGTTGTACTCATGACGGAATTTTCAAAATTTTTCTTCAAATGACCATCGATCCTACCTAGTAGATGACTGAAGTCCGTTCAAAACTATATATATATATATATATATATATATATATATATATATATATATATATATATATATTTGTCTGTTGCCGCTCTAGCGGTCGCAATTTTTGTTTGATCGGTACCAAACTCGATATTTAGTCGTTTTATGTAAAAAGAAAGATCAAGTTCGTTAACGGCTGAAATCGAACCAGTGGGAGGGGGGGGGGGGTTTAGGATCGAAAAATACTACAGAATCAATCTTATTGAAAATTAAATTTCCTATAAATATTGTTTTATACATTTATTCTCTATCTTGAATATTAACCGAGATATTTGCATTTTTATGAAGTCTGTGGTCGGGTATAGTTCGGATTAGGTCGGCCATTTCCGCCAGAACTCGGCTCAGGTGGAAGCTTCTTCTAACCTTACCTGTCGTTTCTAACCTTACCTTACCTTCGTTACTTTGTGAGATTTATGCAAATACGTTCTGTTCATCCGCCCTCCCTCCCCCCTCTTTAGTTCTTGGACTACTAAAATTTGAGTTATTAAAATATAAATTATTCTTACAATTCAGAAGCCGTTTCAGTTGGGAAGTTATTTTAATTAACTGAAAGATTTCTCATTACCATTTGTATTTAATCACGGTGGTTTTGTTACCAGTATGCAGATTTCTCTATTTTAAAACTTCACGTGGGAAATCTGCTTAGTTTCCGCAGCCCCTGCGTGACGGACTTTTAATTATTTAAGAAATAATGGATGATTTGATGAAGGATAAAAGCTATTATTTACTATTATGAAAGTTATATATAACAAGCTCTGTACGTGGAATATAAGTTTTGCCTTCTTCCAGTTTAACTCTTTATAGTTTTTTTTGTATTTTTTATCTTTATTTTTTTTTTCATGTTGTAAATATACCATCAATTTATATTTAATTTTGTCCATCTTACAAATTTTAAACATTTCTAAAATTTAGTATAGCAAAAGTTGTAATGTTTATTTATTTTTTTAAAATTATATTCTTGCAAGTTAAATGATGAATCCCCATTGTAGCGGCATCTCAAATAAATATTAACTCACACTGCTTATCAGAGCCCTTTAACTAATATAAGTTATAATAGAGGTTAAAAATAATCAAAGTAGTATGTTGGGAACTGGCCGTTCTTTTTCAAGTGTCCTTACTGTTTCGCCATTATATGCATACACACTAATACTAAATATACGTTTTTAATGGATTTATGTTATCATCATTTTTTTATTAACGTCCACTTTATGCTAATATGGCTAATTAGGAGGGGTTATCTACAGGTTACCACCTTTTTCTAGCAAGGGTGGGACCAAGGATTTTGTTTAATGGGTTCCTCACTAAATAAATTCCTTTTTCCCGAGTGAGAATCGAACTCGCCAATCTAGGTTTACTATATTTGTGTTATATTTACAGGATTTATGTTATATTTTCAGGATTTATGTTATATTTTCAGGATTTATGTTAAATTTACAGGATTTATGTTATATTTACAGGATTTATGTTATATTTACAGGATTTATGTTATATTTACAGGATTTATGTTATATTTACAGGATTTATGTTATATTTACAGGATTTATGTTATATTTACAGGATTTATGTTATATTTACAGGATTTATGTTATATTTTCAGGATTTATGTTATATTTTCATGATTTATGTTATATTTTCAGGATTTATGTTAAATTTACAGGTTTTATGTTAAATTTACAGGATTTATGTTATATTTTCATGATTTATGTTATATTTTCATGATTTATGTTAAATTTACAGGATTTATATTATATTTTCATGATTTATGTTATATTTTCAGGATTTATGTTAAATTTACAGGTTTTATGTTAAATTTACAGGATTTATATTATATTTTCATGATTTATGTTATATTTTCAGGATTTATGTTAAATTTACAGGTTTTATGTTAAATTTACAGGATTTATGTTATATTTTCATGATTTATGTTATATTTACAGGATTTATGTTATATTTACAGAAATTCGGATTGGGTTAGCGTATTTTAACTCTTCATTGCGTTGCATAGACACTTTGTCTTATATTCTAACAGTTTTTGAATATTTTTGTATCTGATAATAAAAAGTATTACGTATGGTGAAATTGGGCGATTAAATGGTATTTTCTCTACGTGATCATTGAAGTGATTATAAAGATTTTACTTTCTGCTAGAAAAAAGTATTAAACAAAAAAAAATCGCAATTAGTAAAAGAAAAATAAGCAAAATTTACACAAAGTATTGCTCACGTTTCTACCAATCCTATTCCAACATCAATACGTTCTAGGGACAACCGGGAAAACTCCACTGAATAATATTTAGTTTCGGTATATACGTATATGTTTTAAGCAAGGCTAGATCAATGAAATCCACAAATATTTAAATTCCTGACAGCGACTAATGTTTATTTGTCTTTGGTAGAATAAACTTTTCATAGTGGAAAGGGATCTGTGAGTAATCCACCTAAAATATACCCTAGATCTGTGTAGACATTCCTGTTCAAACTGTACTATAAGCTGAGCAAGGTAAAGCTCGGAGTTAAAATGCCCGGCACGCAAGGGGTGCGTAAACTAAGCAGATTGCTCACGTGCTGGTAAAACACACTATAATAAGCTGTTATATCATGAGCCATTTCATTCCAAGGTTAAATACCAAATAAGGTCTCCATTGAACTATTGCTTCGTGAGATACATACAAATATGTCATGTGGTGACGTCATCAATTAAGATTTTGCATTCGTTACTCTAAAATGCTCATTTGATCTATACCTCACTCGATATTTAGCAGTTTTTATCATAACTAAAGATCTTATTTGTTATTGGGTGAAATCGGACCTGAAATAGTGGTGGTTTAGAGAGAGATTTGAAAATTCAAATTCTATCTCTGTTATTATGAGTCGGATCGTGAAATGTTAACGAATCAATCTTGTTAGAGTTTTGATTTTCTACGTTTTCGCTCTAAGCATTTTTGGGTACCTAAAGTATTAAGTGAGTTATACGCGCTTTCTTATTTTCAGCTTTCAATATAGCCTCTTCACTTTCTACTCATCGGTTTTTATTTTTATTTATTAACGCCCACTTTTTGCAACTAAGGCTAATTGGGACGGGTTATCTACAGGTTACCACCCTTTTCTAGCCAGAGTGGAACTTAGGACGATTTTTTTTTTTAAATAGAGAAAGATGTGATGAGAGGAGATCACATGTGTGTTATATCAGGACGTGGGAAATCTGCTTAATTATATAGCCCCAGCGGGACGAACTATAATTAAGGATTAACTATAGGATATATATATATATATATATATATATATATATATATATATATATATATATATATGTTATCTCGAACGGACCTCATTTTCGTCCATCTCCTGGTTAGGATTGGTGGACATTTTTGGTTACGTGACAGAATTTTGCACAGATGGGGCGTGGCGTCTTTTGATATCCCGTATAGCCCAAAACAATGTTGAAATCATCAAAATACAAATAACTCCGTTAACATTCGACAAAAAAAAAGGGTAAAAATAGTTGCTGAAAAGTAAAATTTTGTAATATGAGTGTTTCCTCTATCTTCAATATTAACCGAGACATTGACATTTTAGCAGATTTCCACTAAGGGAAATCAGTTATTGAGGTCGTACTCATTGAAACATTTCTTCAAATGTCCATCGATCCTACTCAGGAGATGGACGAAAATGAGGTCCGTTCGAGATAACACACACACACACACACACACACACACACATATATATATATATATATACATATATATATATATATCTCCTATAGATATAGGGTAAAAAGAAAGATCAAGTTCGATAATGGGTGAAATCGGCCAGGTGGGAAGAGGGATTTCCGGAAATTCAAAATATCTCCGTTACTGTACTCAAAAAAAATCAAAAGTTTGTACAGAACAAATCTTATTGATAATTAAATGTTCTATAAATATTGTTATATACATTTATTCTCCATATTGAATATTAACCGAGATATTTGCATTTTTCAGTTTTGAGCAATCAGCAAACCCCCCCCTTCTACTAACGTTATATAAACAATAAATTGTTATATCATGAATCACTTCATTACAAGGTTAAATCGAAAATATTGTTTTCATTGAAATTTTACTTTGTGAGATATATGCAAATACGTTCTGTTAAACCCCTATCCTCCTTTTGTTCTTTTGTAACTAAAATTTGAGTGATTGAGATAAAACTGATTCTGATTCATTACAAATTACAACACTGACTTTATTAAATTGTTTTCAATGAATTTAATATGTTATATTCAGATATATTTCATTAATTGTTTGTCTTTCCGGTCTATCTATGCAGCGCAACAAGGTTGGTTCGCTTGTTTGCTTACAATTCAGCCGCTTTCCGTTGTAGAGATTAGTAACTTGTACTGTAAAATGACTGAAAGATTTCTCATTACCGTTCGTATTTATTACTTAACATTCACTGTAGCGTTACCTGTTCTTTATCTATTGTAAACCGTCGCGTGGGAAATCTGCTTAGTTTACGCAGCCCCTGCGTGAAGGACTTTTATCGTACAGGATAGCCTCGAAATACCTCGGCTTCCTACCTAAGAGCACCTACACCTTTATTGGTGTGAATGACATTTTTCTCATGATGCCTATATTACTGAATGCTCTGATGCAGGAGGCAACGGGAAACCATTGTACTCCCTGGTTCGTTACAAGGAAAATCAAGGTGTGACCTGCGAATAGTACATACATTATTTGAGACAAATTTAGCTAGCGTTGGATTGATTTAATGTAAAACTTAATCTAGTCTTTATGTTCAGAAGAGAAACCATTTCTATTTCAACCCGGGATAAGACGGATATCATAGCCAATGGAATACTTGGAATGAAACCACAGGACTTTGCTTATACACTGCTAGGAGTCGGCCCTGAAGGTTTTCGCTGAAGGTGAAATGGTTTGGGGAAGTGTAAAGTTGGTGAGAGCTGTCTAATGGTTGGCCGATTGTGAAGGATCTGGTTGCCGGGCTGGGCAATCATCCCACTCCACTTGCCACTGGTGGGATTCCACTGGTGGCAAGGTAGGGGCGAGTGGGAAACCACTCCCCCCTATCTGTCATCTGCTCTTCTTTCTAAAGAAAGAAAGATCTCCCCTCAGTGTCCCTCTACAGCCACACTTATAGTACATGTGTCCTTCTTACTTTTTGTATTTCTTTCTTAAGAGCAGTTTCTTTCAAACAACTTTGAAGAGTGATACATTAGTCTTATAGTATTTATTTCCCATTCCGGACTTTTAGTTTTTGATTGATAAACTTGCCAAATCCTTGGACTTTCCTGTTAGTTTTCAATCTTTACATATTTTTAGGAAGATTTGCAATTGCTAAAAATTCCAACGGATTTATAAGTTGATATGCCCTTTTTAAATTCAATCAACCTATCAATGGCGGAAAGTGAACAAAAAAGAAAATCATCAAATGATTATTAAAACCATTTTTTCTCTACTAGTTTTGGGCCCACATGACGCATTATAAGCAGAAAATTAATACTATGAGGTAACTACAACAAAAATACAAGTAAATAAAAGCAAGGGGACAATGAAAGAGAATATGCATATTATAAAACATAGAAAAAAGGTGATCAAAAAGAAAAAAAGACAATGAAAGAGAATATGCATATAATAAACGTTGGATATTAGGGTTCTTTTGGATTGCAAAATTAAACACACGAACTTTAATGTCTTTATCACTGCACTTGACACTTTTACACACTTGGTAAATTATTCTTCGCTTTACGTGGCAAACCCATTTATGTAAAAAGTTATATTTATATCTAAAACATCCCCAAACTACTAACGAAATAACAGCAGAAGAAGTAGAATACCCGGTACCCTACATGAATTGGACACATCCTGGACTAACACCCGACATTGTAATTATTACAGAAAATACAAATCACTCATACCAATATACAATTTACACAGACGGCAGCAAGGATGGACAGGACACAGGCGCTGCCTTTATCATTTTTGTAGGAAATAAAACTGATAAAGTTATAAAATGTAAAAAATTTAAATTTGTCAACCATTGTTCTAATACCCAGGCAGAAATTATTGCCGTCTTACAGGCTCTAACGTATGTAAATGAAATGGTCTTGCCAGCAAACACTTACATTCTACTACACACAGACAGTAAAATGCTTTTACACAAACTAGGCAACATGAAAAACCACGACGAACATATACAGCAAATTCGCCATAATATAACACTATGATTCACTTAAAATGGGTCAAGGCACATACTGGAATAATGGGCAATGAAATAGACGATATCCTCGCCAAAAGTGCCGCTAAAAGTAACGAAGAGGTAATTTACAATAAAATTTCTTCAACTGCGTTGAAATCTTTAATAAGAGAAAAAGTATTAATTTGTGGCAACAGAGACGGAATCAAACAGAAAAAGGATTACATCTAAAATTATCCCAGTTTTAAAAACCAATATCTCACTATCCCAATATACATTTTATCTATCACAAATACTAACTTGACACGGAAATACAAACTCTTACTTGCATAGATTCAAACTTACTGATACAAATACTTGTAGGTACGACAGTTACACTGAACAGACATTCACCCACCTGATTTATGAATGTAGACTGACTCAAGACATACGAAGACAGTTAAAGACTCATATTCCCGCATGGCCTATCAGTCCTGATATTTTATTTTCAAAACATCTAAATTTGTTAAAAGCAATAGCCTATGATATTCTTAAGCTGAGAGAGGAAAATATAATATAATATCAATATTATGTAATTTTTTATTGGTTATTTAATTGTATTCCTAATTGTTCTTATTTAATGTTTTTTTTTTTTTTTGTAAATTTTAATTTTCATGTTCTTATCTAAATTTTAATATGTATATATATTATTATATTAAATTGTTAAATGTTTTCACAAAATGCATATATAATGCAAATACGTAAGCATGGGATGTGCAGAAAATAAAATCCCCCCCATAGGGTTACTATGTAGAGGAAATAAGTAAAAAAAAAAGTTATATTTATAAATAATATAGGAGTTTGGTTTATTAATATAGTGAATGGCGTGAATCGGGGGTAGTCGGGATTGCTCGGCACCTTCCGGCACTGTTGGAGTACGTCAAGTAGTGTTTCTACTGCAGTGACTGTATTGTCCAGCTCCTCCCGGTACCAAGAACTACTTCAAGCCCAAGGCTTGTCCACAATTGGACAGAATGTTCTTATTGGAGCCCAGCAGTTGCAGGACGGGGAAGACAAATGGTGGAATGCTGTTGTAATCAAGTATCAGGTACCTGATTCATCTGTCTTCATCCTGACGGTGAGTGTCTTCATTCATGGACGTGGATCGATTCTCGCTGGAGACGATCATCATTTTTTTACTGTTAATATTAAGTAATTTTAGATAATTTAAAAAAAAAGGAAAATTATTCTAGGTCCAAGAACGTGTAGGAAATGTATTCAATGTATTCATTTATTTTTTCTTTTAATTAGAAAATATTTATTTCATTTAATTAATTAGAATAATCATTTTTTTCCATATTTGTAACTACCAGTTAATTTATGACTTATCTTTATAAGTCAGTTGAGTTAAATTTAGTTACATTATTTATAAGCATATATATTCATATTTATTCTTAATATTACATTCAAATGAAATACGATATAATTAATTTTTATCAACAACCCGCCATCTTTTTATATGTATATATATATATATATATATATATATATATATATATAAAATTTTAAATTTTCTATATACTTATATATGGTGTATCTTCTATAGATGGTGAGATGGACTGGGCTAGGAAAGGATCAATTTGACCCTCTACCCTTCATCACATCCCTACTAACCATAATATGCACTCATAACTTCACTTCTTATTGCAATATTCAATAACTTAGGACAACACAAATCACTGATCTTCACTAAACACAGCACAGCACTGAAAATAAAAAGCACTGTTCTCTAGAAGCTGCACTGAAAGTACTGTTATTCACTGGCATGAAAACTGAGTACTAAATAACTGTGAGCTTTATAGACCGGCGTCAGTTCAAGATGTGGCTCGATCGCCTAGAAGATTCTAGACCCTGTCGCCGCTCTTCCCTACAACGGGTGTCTTCATTGCCTTCGTACTTCTTAAATACGTGATTAACTATGCGTAGTTTTCAAGTACGTCATTTTCGCCACAATATTTTAATTTATATATTAGAAATTCTGTAGTAATATTTGCTCATTTATAATTTTCTATTTCACTATTTAGACCCTGGATCGCCAAAGTGGCTGCAAAACGTCCATGAAACTAATGGCATTGTAAATTTAATTGTCTCTGAATGTTGTTTTATACATATTTCCTCTGAAATTAATATTAACTGAGATATTTGGAATTTTTAGTTTTCAGCCTTCAGTAAACCCCCACTCCTACTCATGTCCTAATAACAATAAACTTTTATAACATGAACCTCTTTATTCAAAGCTTATATTCCAAATATAGTTTCCATGGGACCTTTATTATGCGAGATTCATAGAAATTCGTTGTGCGATGATGTCATCAATTAAGATTTTACGTTCTTGTCTCGAAAATGTTCATTTGATCTATACAATACTCGATATTTAACCATTTTATTCAACACTGAGGATCATGCTTGTGGTTTTCAACAAATAGGAACAGGAATATTGGGGGATAGAGAGGAGGGAATTAGAAAATTCAAAATATCTCACTTATTAATAGTCGGATAGTAAAATGTTATAGAATCAATATTGTTAAAATTTTAAATCTCTACAATCGTTTTTCTATGAATTTTTTTGTCACCCAAGTACTAACCGAGTTATTCGAACTTGTTTTCAGCTTTCAGTAACTCTCTGTCTTCTCCCCTCCTGCTCTTCGGTTTTTTTTCTTCATAAAAATAGAGAATATGTGATAAGATGAGATCACGTGTGTCATAGCACGTGGGAAATTCGCTTAGTTTGCACCTTCCCTCGTGACGGATTTTTAGCAGATTTCCCTTAGGGGAAATCAGCTATTGAGGTTGTACATATGATGAGATTTTCAAAAAAAATCTTCAAACGTCCATCTCCTAGGTAGGATCGATGGACGTTTGAAGAATTGTTTTTCACACACACACACACACATATATGTGTGTGTGTGTGTGTGTGTGTGTGTGTTTTTGTATATTTGTCTGTTAACGCTCTAACGGTCGCAATTTTTGTCTGATCAATACCAAAAAGTGCAAAAGTGAAGATCAAGTTCGTTAATGGCTAAAATTGGACCAGTGGGAGAGAGGGGGTTAGAGGGGGAAATTTCGAAATATCTCTGTTATTATGCGTCGGGACGAAACATTGTATAGAATCAATGATATTGCAAATTAAATTTACTATAAATATTGCTATATACATTTATTCTCTATCTTGAATATTAACCGAGATATATGAAATTGTATTGTGTGTAGTCGGCAGAAATCGGCTATACCGGGAATTTCCGCCGATAGCTAGCTCGTCCCTCGTGTATTGGTTTAGAGATTCGTTACTACTACTGGTGAGAGAGAGGGGGTTAGAGGGGGAAATTTCAAAATATCTCTGTTACTATGCGTCGAATCGAAATTGTGTATAGAATCAATCTTATTGAAAATGTAATGTTCTTTAAATGTTGTTATGCACTTTTGTTTTTCATTATCTTGATTATTAACTGAGATATTTGCATTTTTTAGTTTACATCCTTCAGCAAACCCTCCACTCCTATTCAAGTCATATTAACAGTAAGCTGTAATATTATGAAGTGTATTATTTGATGTCCAAATACCAAATATAGTTATCATTGAACTGTAAATACACATACATGACGAACTTTTACGTATTTTACATAGTTTATGCATCACCTGCGTGACGTACTTTTAATTAAATCTACATACTATATGACGAAATGTAAATCTCACCATATCGGCAAAGTTCCTGTCCTCCCGTTCATTTCAACAACATTCCTTTACCACCAGCAGATTGTGGACGCTACCTTGGACTAAATTTGTACACAGGACTTTCTTGGAAATCCCACAGAATAATTAAAAGACAGGGACTTTACTGACGATTCATATTAATTCTCTAACCGATATGGACATACGCAATGCAAGTGTGGGCTACAGCAAAACCTTCGAACATCCACCAATCCAACGTCCTTCCAATCTAAAGTCCTGCGCACCATAGTAGGTGCTCCATATTATGTTACAAACCACACCCTCCATAAAGATCTTAATACCCCAATTGTAAAGGACCTGATTCCCTTAACATTCACTAAATTCCTCAGGAGGCTATCCAATCATCCTAATCCAGAAGTCCTAGCCCTTTCCAGTACCACTCATCCATATTCCCCTCGACAAGAGACAATGGCCCAGAGATCTCCTATAGAAGTGTAAAGTGAAGTGATAGCAGTGGCTATTTTCTTATCAAGTGCCATTCCTCCTTAGCTCTTGACTTCCTTGCCAGGCAGGGAGGTGCTGCTCCTCTCATTGTGGTGAAGGGGTGTAGCTTATGTCGAGAGTGATGGAGGGACTATTGTATTGTACATATCACGCATTACCAAACGCATTTAAATGCAGACTGTAATAATCTTAATAAACAAAAAAAAAGTATATGCAGCCCCTTCGTGATGGACTTCTTCAATATGAATGACAACTTCATAACGCGTTTCTTTCTCCTGGAGGTAGGTATATTGGAGGGATATAGGGCGATTCGAGGTAGATAATGAGAGCTCTCCAGGTTGATAAGAGATAGCTGGAGTTTGATAAGGAGCGGGATATGAGGAATGGTAGTCCTTATTGTAGAGTTCCAGAGGTAGAGCTGTCTGGAATTCCAGTCTCTTCCAGCCATCTTCCAAATTAAATACCCTTCAATATCCTACCACTGTCTCCCCTCCCACCCACTCTCTCCTTGTTCCACGCCGTCTACGCGTCTAGTCGGAACCGTGCCTCTCACACTATTGGCTTTTCGCACGAGAGTCATATTCGTAATACGCTGAAATTCACCAGAAAAAACTTATAATATAAATAAATTCGGAGTAAAGGTTATGCTCCCTGTGAACTGGCCAGAGTTGTCCAAATAATTTCACCATTAATTATTGACTGAAATTTTACTTCATAGTTCTGCAACCTTGTCCTCCCACTTTCTTCTATCTTGGAAGACCTTCAATCTCCTATCTATCTAATAGTAGATTTTCCTTGAGGCCCATTAATATCATATTAGCTTGTGAAATGAGTTCGTAGCGTTGATCAATATTTCAATTTAATACTCTTTTTATAAAATCATGTTTACTCAGACAATAATGTTTACATATCCCAAAAAAGGGTTAGTTAAGGTGCTTTTATGCATTAGATTCAACGGAGATTCCTTATCTTGCTCAAAATGGAAGAGGAAAGCCAAGGCATAGTTTTCCATGACGATAACGCCCGTTCTCAGGTGTCTTTGGAGGTCCCGTAGAAACTATCGGAGTTTGGCTGGGATGTGATATCCCACCCACCATGTTCATCAGACCTTGCACCAACAGATTTGCACTTATTTCTGGCCCTTAAAAACTGTCTTAACAGAAACAACTTTAATACGTCGAGGAATGCAAAACCCACAAAGAGGAGCCCACCCGCAAAAATCTGAGAAGTTCGTGGAGGATGGAATTAAAAAAAAATACCTGAAAGATAGCAGCATGTGATAGATCAAAATGAGTCATATATAATTGATTAAACGTATTTCCAAGAATCTGGTGTTTTTATTGAAATCACCAAAGAAAAACGCTACGAACTTATTTTAGAACCTATTATTAAATAAAATGCTCCAGCGGTCACAATTGTAGTTTGTATGTTATGAAACTCGATATATAAGCGTTTCATGTAAAACTAAAGATTAAGTTCGTTAACTCCTGAAGTCGGACTGTTGGGATCGGGAGGTGTATTAAGGAGAATTTAGAAAATTCGAACTATCTCCGTTGTAAAAGCCGGATCGAAAAAGTGTAAAGACTCATTCTTACTGCAAACGTAATTGGCTATAAATATTGCTATAAACATTATTTTCCTAAAATGAATATTAAGCGAGATATATGGATTTTTAGTTTTCACTCTTCAGTAAATTATACATTAGTGTTTAGAATATCATAGATAATTAGTAACCTAGAAAACATTACGATAAACCAACTTATTTCTGGGTTAAAATAGATTTATTGGGTGAGGGAGGGACAAGTGAACTGAAATGTTAAGGGGGCGGGCATGATATACGAGAAAAGCGTTTTATCCCCAATTAAATATGTATTAATAAAATGTGGATGTCATGTCATTTCACGATGGGGAAAATAAAATGAGAAAGGGGATACTTCGAAACAATTTAATTCTTCAAAATGATCAGCATTTATATTAGTACGGTGACATTTTATTAAATATAAGAATGACACGAATAATTTGTCCAATTCATACTCCCTTTTTTAGGGGGGGGGGGCTATTTGTTCTCTTCGGCATTTACCCTTATACCCTCGCCAGTGCCTTAAGGGAAATCTGTAATTGAGGTGGTACAGTACGAAACATTTCATCAAATGTGCATAGATCCTATATAAAAATATTATTCGCGATAATTTATTACATTGCATTAAACACTCTATTGAGCAAATTACACTACATACATAATTTTAAAAAGCTTAAACCTATGGGCTCTACATTCTTTCAGATTGACCCTACGGGTTAAAATTCTTGATCCTAACCCCCTTCCATTCCGATTGGGGTGAAGCATGTCTAACACATCTAGGACAGACCCTAGCCTACACTTAACACAGACAAAAAAAAAATTACAAAATACATAGAAATTCATATTGCCACCCCGAAGTATCCGCAGGGTCATCCAGTGCAGGACTCGGCTTCCCACGCCAATACTCCTAAGCTCCTTCGCAGTCCACTTGGCCCAAATTCCTTTATATGTAGCAGTGACCGGAATGACCCTACGCCTCCTCGCCAGACTGCTTGTGGCGGCCGCCGCAGCGCTCAGCACCCACTCCTTGCCATACTTCTCCACTTTCAGCTGACTGAAGGTCTCGTCCTTAATGTGCCCTGTCACGACTTGACATCCAAGATGACCAGCTCTTCCTCGTTGGCAATAATAATGCCCGGCATGCATATCTCCTCCTGCTGTCTGACCTTCTCCACGAAGACCCTCCATCCCCTCCTCCGCAAGGACTCACCAAGAAGCTTCACTACTGCATGATGCCTTAACGTGACCGTAGGTCGCATTGTCGGGCAGTGGTTGACAGCATGCACTTGTGTCTCATCTCTTCCACAGCCCAGTCTGCATTTGGTTGAGCCATCCGTCCTCCTGCCAATCCTGCGTGACAACCGGACTCGGACAGGGAGTGCTCCCGCGTACAACCTCAGGTATCGGACGTAGTCACTCCCCGACATATCGTGGAATCTCCTTACCAGCCAAGCCGAGGAGGCCCCTACCTCCTCCACACCATTCAGGTCACGCCCATCAACTGTGAAATAGCGGTTCTGAACAAGGCTCGCACATCATCTCCAAGCCCACAGTTCTGCAGAGCATCATCCACCCCGCAGAAGCGCCTTGCTCTAAAGTAAGGCATTAATGACTCAAATTCAGGGATCCCGGGACCACCGAATCTCGCCGGAGCATGAAACAAAATATTACGGACTATCATGAGGTAGGCTCACCCATCTCATAACAGCAGACCTCACTGCAACATCCTTCATCTGCATAGCCTTCAATGTGTACTGGTTGGTGACGCCAAATGAAATCGGGGGAGGAGGAAGGGGGTAGAGGGGAAAATTTTTAAAATTCAAAATATCTGCGTACCTATACGTCGGATCGAACAAATGTATAGATTCAGTCTTATTTAAAATTAAAGAAAATGTAAATAATGTTATATATGTTTTTTCTCCATCTTGAATATTAATGGAGATATTTGCATTTTTCAGTTTCAGCTTCCAGCAAACCCCTACTTTCACTCATGTTACATAAAAATACTCTGTTATATAATAAACCACTTTATTTGAAGATTAAATAACAAAATATTGTTTTCAAGAGACCTTTAATATACGAGATACATGCAAATATGTTCCGGTGACCCCCCCGCCCCCCTCCCCTGTATTAAGTTCTTGGACTAGTAAAATTTGATTGATTGAGGTAAACATTATTCTGATTCTATATAAATTACAGTACTAAATATAGTAAGTAGTTTTCAATAAAATTAATATGTTATATTCTGATATATTTCAATAATTGTTTTTTTTTTTCTGGTTACAGATTGGCAGACCTGTTTGTTTACATTTCAGACGCATCACATCGGGAAATATTCAAATTTACTGAATGATTTCTTATTACCGTTTTTGTTCATTCACTTAATATTCAAACAGTATGTATATATATATCTATTGTTAAATTTGAGGAGGGAAATTGGTTTGGTTTACGCAGCCCCTGGGTGACGGATTTTTTTACCGTATTTTGATGTCACTCAGTAAACCCCCATTTCTGATCATCGGATTTCTACTTAGAATTAGAAAATATACTTAAAGATAGAAGAAAGCTAGGTGTGTCGTTCAATGACTTGGGAAATCTGCTTAGTTTACACAGCCGTTCTTTCCATTTTCAGAAAGTTAACAGAACTGAGTAAGGCAGTGTTACCAATAAAATATATATGGTTAAAAGGCTAGGTTCATTATTCAAATTCTATGTGTATATTGACATAAAATGATAATGATTCTATGAAATTGCTCAGTAGTTCGTGTTTTACATAGACCTAATGGAATTAAATTACTAGTCAATAGAGACATTACCTAGTCGGCCATAACTATCTGGGGGACTTGGAGACAATGGTTGACCTAAATCTGGTTTCTAGACCACTTCGGGGAATTAATCCGAAGAGTAGCACTTAGTGAGCTTAGCATCACGAACCTCTATCGAAATTCAAAAAAAAAAAAATAATAAAAAAAAAATAACTTAAAAAATGAAAGAGTAATGCTCAATCTAGTATGATTTAATACTAGCTGAGGCTCTCGGATTTGCTCAAGAGATCGTTCTCTTGACTAGATTTTCAAAAATTTTGCTGAAATTTCAATCGATCCTACGCAGGAGATGACGAAAATGAGGCCCGTTCCAAATGATATATATATATATATATATATATATATATATATATATATATATATATATATATATACACTAGCTCAGATACCCGGCTTCGCCCGGGAATTCATTTGAGGCTAAATGGTGATGGTAATTTTTCGGCAAGGCTTTACTTTGCACAATATTTTGAAATTTACCCGTCCCAGCGTTTAGGGTTTATACCCGTCGTTGCTGTGGATTTTTTTAATAATAAAATATTTTTTTACGTAAGACTTCACTGTCATATTTCACTGTCATACTCCATGTTGTCATATTTCCCGTCTCCTGTGCATTATGCATAGATTTGAATTATTAAGGAGAAAATATTAACATAGATTTGAATTAATATCCCAGGTGGGGTACCTGGTAGTTCATATTGGAAAGAATTGTTAATATTTAATGTAGAATATAAATATTTCTACACAAATTACTTGCTTCATACCTTGTTCCCAAAAAAATGTATAAAACAAACGTTACTCGAAATAACAAAGTAAACAACTTCTGTTATGTGCACGTTTGTCGAAATAAAAATAGACAATGAAATATCGCGAATTTTTATTTCAGGCCTCCCTTATAACCCCCACTCCCGTTTGCTAAAAATTTTAATATAGCTTATAATCATGGAAGAATTAATGCTAATTGACATACCGAGTTTTGTTGTTAAGGTCGGTTCAATTGTTATAGCCCAATAAAATTGTTGGCTCTCGCTAAAGTTTTAGTGTATATCTCGTTTATACTTTGTTAAAAGAGAAAAGTGAAAATCACAAAAGTTACTTCAAATAAAAAAATAAACTACTTTTGTCATGTGCGTATTTGCAGAAAAACCAACAGAAAACGAAATACCGCTATTTTTAATTTCAGGCCTCCCTTACAACCCCCTCTCCTACCCGTCCCTAGAAATTTTGGTATGGCTTATTATAATGAAAGCGTTAGTTCTAATACACATACCGAGTTTTATTTAGTTTGGTTGAGTCTTATGTGCCAAATAAAATTGTTCACTTCCGCTATACGTTTTAGGGTATATTTCGTTTATAATTCGGTATAGGAAAAAAGTGTATATTGCAAAAGTTGCTCTAAATAACAAAATAAACAAATTTTGTTATGTTCATATTTGCTGAAAAACCAATAGTAAACAAAATATCGCTATTTCTAATTTCAGGCTTCCCTTATAACCCCCACTCCTGTTCCTCTCAGAGAATATTAATATAGCCTAAAGTCTAAGTTGGGTAAGTAGTAATATACATAACAAGTTTCATCAAATTCGGGTCAGCCGTTTATGCGTGAAAAGGTAACAAACAAATAAACAAACAGACACGAAAGAAACAAAATGCAGTTATAGTGTCTATGACATGTGAAAAGAAAAGTTTATATAAAAATAAAGAGCATGTTCGTTAATGGCCGAGATCCGACTAGTGGGAGGAGGGGTTATAAGGGGAATTTTGAAAACTCTTAATATCTCCGTTATTATGTGTCGGATCGAAAAACTGTATAGAATTTCTATCTTGATTATTAACTGAGATATTTGAATTTTTTAGTTTTGGTCCTTAGTAAAGCCACACTCCTACTCATGTCATATTGATAAGAAGCTGTTATATTATGAAGGACATTATTTGAAGACTGTAAACCAAGTATTGTTCTCATTGATCTTTTAAATTTTGAGATCAATGCAAATCCTTGACGCACTTGAGAAATCTGATTAGTTAATGTAGCTCCTGCGTGACGGACTTTATTTTCATAAAGTATCAGTTTTATATTATATTTTATATATTATTATAACGTAAGACGTAAGCTCATGTCAGTTGGATTGGCCCCTGAATGTTGGTTAATTTTCAATATATTCATACATACATACATTTATATATATATATGTGTGTGTGTGTGTGTGTGTGTGTGTGTGTGTACAAATACAAATGCATATAATTTGCAATCTTGTTTTACACCACACACTTATTTGTATGTTAACATTTTTCTTATATTTGAATTTCGTGTAGGTATGAGAATATGTTGTTATTATTATTATTTATTAACGTCCATTTTTTGCAACTAAGGCTAATTGGGACGGGTTATCTACAGGTTACCACCCTTTTCTAGCCAGGGTGGGATTTAGGATGTTATTTAATGAATTCCGTCACTAAATAATTTCCTATGCCCAGGCAAGGATCGAACTCGCCACTCTAGGTTTACCATGTGAGATAAAGGCCAACGCTTTTACTCGCATGGCTAACCTGAGCCCCAGAATATGTTGTTAATGTATGAACGGCCTTCCTACAAGAGGATAATTCAGATATTCGTGGGCTGATCAGTTTTATTATTTTTTTCATGTGAAATATACTTTTCCATTAATTAGTATGTGTATTTTCTAATTGAGAGCTAATAGTAGCGTTGCACGGTATCCATTTTCAATTTTCTTCCGAAACAGATAGTTGACAGAGTTAATGAATGCTCTATTGAGAGTCAAACTTTCCCCAACTAACACAATACAGAGACACCCCAACGAGAACATTGCCCGATGGGTGTCCACGTCAACTTTCTGATAAATGTTCACCCCTCCCCATGAAAAGGCATTCTAGAACAGTGCTGGATGAACATACCATAAAAAACCCCACAGAATTTATGAGCCATTCTTCTCCAGGTGCTTTTTAGCAGATTTCCCTTGAGGGAAATCAGCTATTGAGGTTGTACTTATGACGGAATTTTCGAAATTTTTCTTCAAATGTCCATCGATCGTACCTAGTAGAAAACGAAAATGAGGTCCGTTCAAAACTGTATATCTATCTATCTATCTATCTATCTATCTATCTATCTATCTATCTATCTATATATATATATATATATATATATATATATATATATATATATTTGTCTGTTACCAATCTAGCGTCCGCAATTTTTGTTTGATCGTTACCAAACTCGATATTTAGTCGTTTTATGTAAAAAGAAAGATCAAGTTCCTTAACGGCTGAAATCGGACCAGTGGGAGAGGGGGTTTAGAGGGGAGGATTTTTGAAAATTCGAAATATCTCCGTTACTATATGTCGCATCGAAAAATTGTATAGAATCAATCTTATTGCAAATTAAATTTACTATAAATATTGTTATATACATTTATTCTCTACCTTGAATATTAACCCAGATATTTGCATTTTTATTAAATCTGGGCGACTAACGAACGGGTGACTTTCCCGCCAAAAGCTAGTTCGGTCGTTTCCTTAACTGCTCAACTCTCGTGAAATTTCTCTATTGTAAAACTTCACTTGGGAAGTCTGCTTAGTTTACGCAGCCCCTGCGTGACGGACTTTTTATTTATTCTTACAATAATTGCATTTCGAGGCAGAGGCGATTTAGTGACGAATCAATTAAATTTCTATAATCACTTTATCATATTTATGCTCATTTCTTCATATATTTTTAGTATTGCTCTACATTATAATTTTTTGAAAACGTTGTTATGTTCCAAGTATTGTAATACCCGGTCTATATACTGGCTACGGTCATGTAGTAATTCCACGCACCCCCACAATATGGCTGTCTCCAAGTACTCAGCATCTAAAACTCAAAATACTAAACCGAAAAAAAAATTGATAAAATATACTCCTAGACTTCCAAGGTCCCTTGTCGCTGTTTCGTTTCAAACTCTCGGGCAATTATAGTTTTTTTCATGTTTGGCCGACTTTTCACTTGATATTCCTCAAGACTTTCTCTGAGTCTGAATAGTTCTGTTCTTATTCAGTTATATATATTTATTCAGTCCTGCCAACATTGATCTGAAGGGAAAAACTCCGTCACGTGGGGTTTGTAAACTCAGCAGATTTCCCTAGTGAAGATTAATAATAGATAAACCTATATTCTGCTAACGAAACACCACCGTGAATATTAAGTGAATAAATACAAACAGTAATAAGAAATCTTTCCCCTCAAGGCAGGGATAGTCTCAAATGTAAACAAACAGGTCTGCCAACGGCTCACCAGAAAGAAAAAAAATAACTGAAACATATCAGGATATAATGTATTCATTTTATTGAAAACTATATCTAGTACTTTAATTTATAATGAATCAGAATAATTTTTATCTCAATCAATCAAAGTTTATTAGTCCAACAATTTACGACAGGGGGGGGGTTCTCAAGAACATATTTGCATGTATCTCGTATAATAAATGTATCTGGAATACAATATTTGGTATTTAAGCTTCGAATAATGTTGTTTATTATGTAACCGAATAGAAGTGGGGTCATTCCATCTCAAATTAAATTGATGATCA
The DNA here is from genome assembly GCA_019009955.1 of Riptortus pedestris. NCBI lineage: Eukaryota > Metazoa > Arthropoda > Insecta > Hemiptera > Alydidae > Riptortus > Riptortus pedestris. The sequence goes on from CM032228.1 coordinate 18,536,849, forward strand.
TATTAAAATATAAATTTATATATATATATATATATATATATATATATATTTATATATATATTTTTAATTAAACCAAATTTTTTTTTTAACTCCCATAAAAAAAAGTTTGCTTGCTTAAGTATTCATATTTGTGCAAAAGCATATTTGAAAATTTGGGGTTTCTTAAAAAAAAAATTTAATAAGGATCCAGTTAGTGAAATTTTGGGGGGGGGCTTATATTTTAATATGATCATCAATTTATTTTTTTCCTGTATCTCCATGCTTTTGTGAACACTTTAGTGAAAATTTTATCTTGATATGTTGAAAATCACTAAAGTTATGATTTTTTTTCTAATACAATGTGTACAAATAAGCAACCTTAAAAATGTCAGTTACACAAACTTTCTCAATATTTCAGCATTTTTTTTCACAAAAACTACTGGAGATATCAAAGTAAAATTTTATATTCTTCATAAGGAAAGTAAAAAGTGTTGTTAAAAAAATTTTCATTGAAATCTGAAACCATGGGTGACATGGCCTGGATGATTTGAGATGGAATGACCCAGTGGGAGTTTTCTGAATACTGAAAAATGCACATATCTTGGTTTATATTCAAGATAGTGAATAAATGTGTATAACAATATTTATAGTAAATTTAATTTGCAATAATATTTTTCTATACACTTTTTCGATCCGACCTACAGTAACAGGGATATTTCGAAATTGCTCCCCTCGAAACCTCCTCCACCTGGTTCGATTTATGCTTGATCTTTCTTTTTTCATAAAACGACTATATATCTGGGGCATACGACATATAGCCCCACACTGACACTACCACCTCCGTGTTTCACTGTTGGTTTGGTATTATTCGTTTTAAGTACAGTGTTGGGGTTCCTTCCTCACGTATTTGCGACCAACGGAGCTAAAAATGTTGTATTTGCTCTTATCTGAAAATAAAACGTTCTTCCAAAACTCCAACGGTTCTTTGAGGTACGTTTTAGCGAAGTCGAGATATTTTTTACGATTTGCCTCTCTTATGAATGGCTTCTTTCTCTGGACTCTTCCATAATAATCAAAACCATGAATGGCATTTCAGGTATTGTGGAAATTTATCGAAAGCGCGTCACGTGTTCTAGAAAAAATTATAAGTCCCGTTTAATGGGGCTTCTTATTTATTACAGGATAAATTGTCAATCCTAATTGATGTAATCAGCATGCCATTGCTACTTACTTTAAGCAGTACCTGCGTGACGAACTTTTATTTTTATTTTTACGAAAAACAATAGACTTGAGACAGATCGATAGTAAATAGCCCAATGAATCAATTAATTGAGTGGGGCAGTCAATTGGCCCCAGAACGGTGAGTAAAATAGGCCAAGGAATGAGGTGTGGGGGATGAATTAAATTGGAGTAGGCTATTAAGGAAAGGAGAGGGGTGAAAGGTGTGAGGGAGAGAGAGAGAATGGAGAGTGAGATAGTGTGAGTGTGTGTGTGTGTGTGTGTGTGTGTGAGAGAGAGAGAGAGAGAGAGAGAGAGAGAGAGAGAGAGAGAGAGAGAGAGAGAGAGAGAGAGAGAGAGAGAGAGAGAGAGAGAGAGAGAGAGAGAGAGAGAGAGAGAGAGAGAGCACACTTTGATTTGCAAGGAGGTTTCAATTAGAGGTGGCCATTGTGGTGAGAGAGTGCTGCCCTCTGTCCATCTTCTCCCTTCTAGAACTAATTCTCGCTAGGTACTTACCCTTCTCTAGCCTTTTAGCTTCCTCTAGCCCAAATGGAAATCAGCAGAAAAATACCTTCAAAAAAGTCTGTCGATCCTATGTAGGAGATAATTAAATAAAGTACGGTTACATTTGTTAAAATAATTAGACATCAATAAGGCACTTGTTCATATTTTATAGTAATATATATATATATATATATATATATATATATATATATATATATGGTGTGTTAATGTGATTTAATACAACAAAAAGGTGACTCTAATAAAAATATAACTACAAAACAGCATTAATAACTGTAACATAATAGAATAATAATAATAATAATAATAGTGCAACATAAGATTAGCTTTAATATAGGCATAACAATGATTGTAGTAACACACATGAATGGTTGTTATAACATAATAAATATAAGAATAAAAATAGCAACATAGGAATAACTTTAACATAACACAACAATAATTATAATTTAAAATAACATGACAATGATTGTAATAGTACATAGCAATAATTATTGTAAAATAATATAAGTTGCAATAACATAGTGGTAAATGGCAATAGCATAGATTTAATAAAACATAGCAATAATTGTAATAGTGCATAGAAATAACTATTGTAAAATAATATAACAACTACAGTACAACTATTATAATATAGTTTAACAAACAAAGACACCATACTATAAATATATAAAACATACAAAAGACTGTGACCCTGCTATGTAAACAAAACAAGGAAGGTTGCTATAACTCTAGTCATAGTGCAATAAGAATGTATAATAGTTTATAGATTTATTTAGTCTTGGTAAGTAATAATAAAAAAAAAACACCCTTTTACAATAATGTGTAATAACAATGTGCAATATTATAAAACAGTACCTGTAATTTTACAGCCCTGAAGAAGAGAAAAAAAAGATTCTCGAAATATCGGCATAAACTAAGATTTATTTCACCAACATTGACCAAAACTCCGAAAAGAATAACACACCACATATAAATACAACCTGGTCGAAAACATCAGCACAATTATATATATATATATATATATATATATATATATATATATATATATATATATATCTTACCACCCTGTTGGCCGTAATATTTGTCTTATCGTTTCCAAACTCGATATATAAGCTATTCATGAAAAATAAAGATCGAATTTGTTAATGGCTAAAATCCGATTTCAGGGGGGGCGGGTGGTTAGAAGGGCTTCGAATTCCAATTTTAAAAATTGGAATCATCTCTGTTATTACAAGTCGGATCGAAAACGTTTAAAGGATCAATCTTATTGTAAATTTACTTATTTATAATTGTTGATCACGCTTTTCTTCATTATCTTGAATATTAATGGTGATATTTGAATTTTTTAGTTTTCATCCTTCAGTAAACCCCCATTCCTGCTTGTGTCATATCAACAATAACCTGTTATTCCATGAACCACTTTTTTGTAAGCTTGAATACCAAGTATGGTTTTCATTGCAATTTTATTGAGTGAGGTACATGCAAGTACGTTGTGTGATGACTTTACTTTTTACCCTGAAAATGTTCTATTCCATTCTCGATATTTGACTATTTCATTTAATACTAAAGATCATTTTAGTTAATGGCTGAAATCGGACCCGAAATAAGGAGGGTTTAGAGAAGGGGAGAAATCAAGATTTCTCCTTTACTATGATTCAGATCGATGTAAAAATGTTTTAGAACATGTCAATTGATGTACTGGAATTGTTTTTGTATATATTTCCTCTTAACTGAATTTTTAAGCAAATTATTAGTATTTTTTCTTTCACAAGTCCAGTACGACGGAAATCTGCTACTTTTGTCATTGTTGTCGGTGGATACCTTCGTCACTGGCTGATGATTGAGTAAAGATGGCTTGTGCAGTCGACGAGAAGGCACCATCTAGATTGTCTGTCATAAGTTTCTCTACTGAGTTAGTCGTCCGTTCGTCGGTAGGTTTTACATGTCGGTTATCTTCAGTGAGGTTTTACATTTTAGAACAGTTTTGTTTATTTACATCTGGTATCTGTCAAACGAAGGGTGGTTTTAGCTTGTGCCCAGGAAAATTGCTTTCGTGTAGTAAGTAGGTCGTTGTCCGTTATCCGCATTAGGTTGCTTACGATTTCAGTATGTTACTTGTGCTTTGGTCTGGTGTAGTTGCTTTTTTAATATAATGTTATGGTGTTTACACAATTACAGGGGAATAAATAAAAGCTAATATTTCATAATTAAATTAGAATATTGGTCTCGGTTCTTCGTCGCTCCGTCTATTTGATATTCGTCTGTTGGCGTCTCCATTGTTAGGTAGTTCCAAAGGTCTGCATATCGTGTCGGAAGAACCACCCTTCGTTTGACAGATTTAACATGTAAATAAACATACCCGGACTAAAACGTAAATAATCCAATACGGATAACAGACATATATAACCTACTGACTAACGGACTACTGACTGCACTGCTAGTACAACTTTTGGCGGGTCTAAAGATGATGCCATCGCAACACAATCCCAGCTGTGCTCCATCTTCACCGATAGGTGTGACAGCAGTAAGTAGATTTTCGTCATCTACTGTGTAGGATCGAGGGACGTTTGTGGACGTTTTGCAAATCGCATCACGAGTACAACCTCAATAGTTGGTTACCCTTAAGGGATAACCGCTAAATGATGGCTTTCTATTTTCACTCATGATGATGATTTGCTTTGTGTTATATAACCTACTGACTAACTACACTACTAGTACAACTTTTGACGGGTCTAAAGATGGTGGCATCGCATCGAGAGCACAATTGTAATTGCTACTTGACCATCAGCCAGAGACGAAGATCTTCACCGATAGCTATGACAACAGTAGTTAATTCTGGCAGTGCCCTTTATTTGAAATCTGCTTAATTCAAGCAGCCCCCTGCGTGACGGACTTATTTAATATCCCACACAATTCCTCTTGTAATGCTTTCTGGAAGATTTGGGGGTGGCGAAGGGGGTTGGGAATCCTGGAGGTAGCGGGGGTGGATAAATGCCCCCTAGGCTATGACGTAACTGGGAGTTAGGGCTAATCTCCTACTACGTCTGTAGGTTACGTCACTTATCACGGCGTACGTACGCCCCTTCATCTTGTACGTCACATCTAGCTATTACCAGGCACTGACATCCCTGCCCACGTGGATCCTCTTCTAGACCACTCCACGCCAACGAATCTTTTAAACTTCTTTCTATATCTCAGTTTTCTCCAAATTCCTTGGAATTAGGATCGAAGGATTTGTTTCTCTTATAACTCTTAAGGTCGCAGCTTCAAAAACGTTTTTCTTTCATTTAAAAAAATAGAGAAGTTATTAACTATTTGCTGACGCCTCCCAACTCCCTGAAAAAAATGAAATACAGACTATAGCAGATTTTCCTTACGAGAAGTCAGCTATTTACGTACTTTGAGGAATGTCTTCAAAAATCATCAATCCAACCTAGGAGATGACATAACATAGATCTATAAACTAAAGGATACAGGAAAAAAAAAACATTGTTTTACATAGCTCATGTTTTGCATTGCGTTCTTTAATCGTCGCCATATCTATTTTATTTTTCATTATTCTAATTATCTTTAATGTGTTTCATTACTATTATTTATTAACGTACATTTTGATCTGCTACAGCTAATTGTGACGGTTTATCAACAGGCTACCACCCTTTTCTAGCCAGGGTGAAAACAAAAAAAGTCCGTCACGCAGGGGCTGCGTAAACTAAGCAGATTTCCCACGTGAAGTTTTACAATAGAGAAATTTCACGAGAGCCGAAGAGTTAAGAAAACGGCCAACCTAGTTTTTGGCGGGAAACTCACTCTCATCCGTTATGCGCCCCGATTTTATAAAATTGCAAATATCTAGGTTAATATGCAAGATAGAGAATAAATGTGTATGAAAATATTTATTGTAAATGTAATTTGCAATAAGATTGATTTTATACAATTTTTCGATCCGACGTATAGTAACGGAAATATTTCAAATTTTAGAAGTTCTCCCCTCTAAACCCCCCCTCCCACTTGTCCGATTTCAGCCATAAACGAACTTGATCTTTCTTTTTACATAAAACGACTAAATATCGAGTTTGGTAACGATCAAACAAAAATTGCGACCGCTAGAGCGGTAACAGATAAATATATATATATATATAGATATATATATATATATCTATATATCTATATATAATTTTGACAGGACCTCATTTTCGTCATCTCCTGGGTAGGATCGATGGACATTTGAAGAAATTTTTCGAAACTCGCATCATGAATACGACCTCAATAGCTGATTTCCCTTAAGGGAAATCTTCTAAAAGTCCGTCACGCAGGGGCTGCGTAAACTAAGCAGATTTCCCACGTGAAGTTTTACAATAGAGAAATTTCACGAGAGCCGAAGAGTTAAGAAAACGGCCAACCTAGTTTTTGGCGGGAAACTCACTCTCATCCGTTATGCGCCCCGATTTTATAAAATTGCAAATATCTCGGTTAATATGCAAGATAGAGAATAAATGTATATCAATATTTATTGTAAATGTAATTTGCAATAAGAATGGTTCTATTTAAGTTTTCTATCCGACTTATAGTAACGGAGATATTTGGAATTTTTGAAAATCCCCCCCTCTTAACCCCCTCCTACAGGTCCGATTCCAGGCATTAACGAACTTGATCTTTCCTTTTGTATAAAACGAGTAAATATCAAGTTTGGTAGTAATAAAAAAAATTACGACCGCTAGAGCGGTAACAGACAAATATATATATACAGTTTTGAACGGGCCTATTTTCGTCATCTATTAGGTAGGATCGATGGACATTTGAAGAAAAATGTCGAAAATTCCATCATGAGTACAACCTCAATAGCTGATTTCCCTTAAGGGAAATCTGCTAAAAAAGTACAAATAACAAGCTAAAATACTTGAGTTTGAGTACTTGAGTGAAAGCTTATAAAACTAATGTTGTTAAACTATTGATGCTCTACTATTGTTCTTCTATGCATTTGTTCGTAACTCAAGTATTAAGCGAGTAATTCGCATTTTATTGTTTTCAGTAATAATAGGCTACTGCCTTACTAGATGAGATCACTAGAGTATCTTACCAGAACATGGGAAATCTGCTTAGTTTACGCATACACTGTGTGACGGGATTTATTTCTGGATGGAACTTTTACTATGTTCGATCCTACCCAGGAGATGACAAAACTGAGGTCCGTTCAAATATATATGTCTGTTAACGCTTTAGCGCTCGTAATTTTTTTTATTATTACCAAACTTGATATTTACTCGTTTTATACTAAAGGAAAGATCAAGTTCGTTAATGGCTGAAATCGGACCTGTAGGAGGGGGGATTTTCAAAAATTCCAAATATCTCCGTTACTATAAGTCGGATAGAAAACTAAAATAGAACCATTCTTATTGCAAAATAAATTTACTATAAATATTGTTATATACATTTATTCTCTATCTTGAATATTAACCGAGATTTTGGGATTTTTAATAAGTGTGTGCGGATAACTGGAGAGATGAGATCGGCTGATGTCTATTCGTGAATTTCCGAAAGCTAGTTCGGCCGTTTCCGTAACTGTTCGGCTCTCGTGAAATTGGTTTAAAGACTCGTTACTACTACTGTTACTAGTATGCAGATATCTCTATTGAAAAACTTCACGTAGGATGCCTGCTTAGTTTACGCAGCCACTGTGTGACGGACTTTTAGCAGATTTCCCTTAAGGGAAATCAGCTATTGAGGTCGTACTCATGACGCGAGTTTCGAAAAATTTCTTCAAATGTCCCTCGATCCTACCCAGGAGATGACGAAAATGAGGTCCGTTCAAAATTATATATATATATATTTGTCTGTTAACGCTCTAGCGGTCGCAATTTTCGTTTGATCGTTACCAAACTCGATATTTAAACGTTTTATGCAAAAATAAAGATCAAGTTCGTTAATGGCTGAAATCGGACCAGTGGGAGGGGGGGTTTAGAGGGGAGGATTTTCGAAAATTCGAAATATCTCCGTTACTATACGTCGGATCGAAACATTATATAGAGGCAATCTTATTGCAAATTAAATTTACTATAAATAATGTTATATACATCTATATCTTGAATATTAACCGAGATATTTGCATTTTTCTGTTTTCAGCTTCTGAGATGAGTTCGGCTAACTTCGGGTCTAGTCGTGAGTTTCCGTCAAGGGCTAGTTCGGGCCCTTCCCGTAACTGTTTGACTCTCTATTCTGAAATTTCTCTAATGTAAAACTTCACGTGGGAAATCTGCTTAGTTTACGCAGCCCCTGCGTGACGGACTTTTATATTTGAACCCGCTACGATGAGTAACACTGCCAGCTTATTATTTCCGACTTCACCTCATACTGGGCAATCTCTGAAAAACTTTTATTTTATTATTTCGTTGAATGCTAGGATGATGCAGCCGTTATTTTACGACGGGAAACTTTTTTGATTTTTTTTTTGTTGCTGTTTTTGACCTCATGAACAATAATAAGTTCGTCAATACTCATCTAATAGCTATTCAATGCCTTGCGAGTAAAGGAATATCACGGCAATTTCACGAAAACAAAGGGATTTTTAGAACTTACTTAACCAAATGTATATATTTCGCCGTAAAACCATTATAATTTCAAATCTTAGGGATTGCCATGTTTAACCCTCGGTCGGGCGCGTCAAAAATATTCCGCCTTCGGGCGCGTGTATCTCAGAGATACAACCTCAACTGTTTTTACGGAAATACAGTTTTTTAATACATATTTTGCACTAAAATGTTAAGTGTGTAATTAGGAATCATATCTGAGGAAGTATTTGTTTGAAAGAAGTAAATAATTTTCAAAATTGACACGTACTATAATAAAAAAAATCATGGTAGATAATATAACCACGTTGGTTATAGATTCATTGTTATTGAAACCGTGGACGATAATTTTTAAAATATAATTAAAACATACAAATACCAAAAGAAATAGTTTAAATGCACATGTCTGAATTATTCATAATTCATTTCAGTTTGTGAACAATATAAACAAAATATCTAAATATAACTTCATTCAAAAATAAGTAGCACGAAATCACTTTTAGATAAGACTTATTAAAAATCATCTAAATTTTAATGTACCAATCCTTTTAAAAATACCAGTTTGATTATTATCTCTTTTGCAGAGCTACATTACAATTAGGACAAGGCGTGGAACTATGTTGTAAACAAATTTTGCTTTTGCATAATCTCACAAGAATAATGAGTAAATCTACATTTCTTTTCAGTTTTGCTTGGTTCAGATCATTTGCTTTAGTTCGTTGTAGTGGAGGGACTTTTTTATGCTGTTCTGTACTTGAGTTCAATGTATGGTCCAATGAGTCTATGTACTCGTCAAGTTTCGTCCCTAGTTCGGTTGGTAAACGTCTACTGTTGGTACTGCGTCGAACAATATTTTCTTGAATAAGTTCTTCTGAAAGCTCATGTATGAGCAAAATAATAGAAAAACTGGTTTATATAATTCCATTCAATAAAGAGAAACTTAATTGATCTATATATTTATGAAATACAGATTTCAAAAAAACTAACGAGATCGGGCGCGTGGTATCTAGGAGATACAACTGAATGACATTGTGTACCCTGAATGACAGGTGAAACACACGACTCCATCGAACAAAGTGACACAACTGACCTTGAGGGGGAGACGTATAAAGAACATAACTCGAAGCACTGCACCACCACTCTCTGCTAGGTGGAGTGGCAAATATTTATCTAGAAACTGTGTATCTGAGAGATCACGCGCCCGACAGAGGGTTAAATTCACGTGTATAAAATATGAATGGCTGCACAGTTATTCTCCATGTTACAGGAAAAAATTGTTTTAGCGATGATTTCTCTATAAGTTAATCTGCAATTATTGTATGCCAACCATTTCAATTTGTTTAACGAGCAACACGAGGTATTAAATTTATAATTAATGTTATTTTGTAAATATTTTCCAGTGGGTTTACTTAATTTAATCACATTTTAAGTAGACACTCATAGTTTTAGAAGATAACCACTTAAGGAAAATCTACTATTGAGGATGTACTTATGTTGCAATTTTCGAAACATTTCTTCAAATGTTCATTCATCCCTACCCAGGAAATGACGAAAATGAAGTCCGTTCAAAACTACATATATACACACACACACATATATATATATATATATATATATATATATATATATATATATTTGTCTGTTAACGCTCTAGCGGTCGAAATTTTAGCTTGATCTTATCAAACTCCATATTTAACCCTAGAACGGTAGTGATATTATTTCCCGCTTAATGGTATTGATACGTAAATGATACGTGTGCAACTGATAATTGGTGAAATTATTCAAAATTTGTTAATGTTTGGGACTATTTTTTTATTTTACTAAAAGATACACTTTTCTTTAACTTATATCTAAGTTAATATATAATAATGTGCACGGCAATCCTTTCAGGCGCTTGGTTCGAAACACGTTCCGGAGGTTGTGTGCTCCATTCATATCCATTCTTACCAAGGACTACCCCACCTTCTACATTTATTGTGACTGATCTGTCAATATTGTGTGGTTGAGAGGTTTTAGGTTTGTTTTTTTTGCCTCTGTATTTCTTTTCTTTTTACGATTGCCTTGATGTTTTCTAAAATTTGCTGACTCTCATCGCTATCTAGCCCACTCTATGTTGCAATCATTTCCGAAGGCTCAACCTCCTCATCACTAGGAGAATACTCCGGATCATCATCGGATTATCAATATCCATCTATTTCATAATTGTCATTTTCCCCATCTGACTCATCGGAGAGTTCTTTCAACAAATTTCTTCGTCCGTTGAATATTTTTTCTCCATTTTTCAGAGACTATAAACAGATTATTATTATTATTATTTATATACTTTCTATACATCTTTGCCTTTTTTATATTAAAAAATAAAAGTTAAAAACATTAAAAGAAAATAAATTAGAATATAAAAATAAATTGGAAGAAAATAAATTGAGAATAATATTAACAAAGTTATGGCATAAAAACCGGTTATTAGTAGCGATACGTAAATTTTACGTGCCAAAAAGTTGCGGTTAATAGTATTGATACGTAAATATTACGTGTCATTTTTATTTCAAAAAATAGTATTGGATGAGTGGGAAGGTTCACTTAGCTGCACTTGGCGGAGGTGAAGGCCGAACTGTCTGGAGGGCTCATAGCTGAGGGCTGGGGGTGGTGGGGTCGTTAACGGCCCTTTGATAACAGTTCAAAACAGATCATACGTAATTTTTACGTTCACTACCATTCTAGGGTTAAACGTTTTATGTAAAAAGAAAGATCAAGTTCGGCGGATTTTAGAGAAGTAGCAGAGAGGGTTAAGAGGGGGGAATTACGCAAAATCGAAATATCTCTGTTACTATAGGACTGATCGATAAATTGCATATTAACGAGATATTCGTTTTTTTTTTCTAAAAGCGGTTATATCATGAACTACCTCATTCCAAGGTTAACTATGAAATAGGGGTTTCATTGATTTTTTACTTTGTACAAGCCAATTCGTTTTGCGATCACGTCGTATTAAGATTTTATGTTCTTGTCTCGAAAATGTTAATTTTATCTGTACAATATTCGATATTTAAAGTCAACACTAAAGGTCGTATTTTTATTGGCTGAAACCTGACCTGGAATAGTGTGAGTTTAATGTGGGAGTGGGCGAGTTAGAAAACACGAAACTATTTCGGTTATTATTAGTTAGACCGTAAAATGTTATTGAACCAACCATGTTAAACTATTGATACTCTTCAAATGTTTCTTAATGCATTATTTCGTAACTCAAGTATTAACCCTAGTATTACCGACCTCTCCCAGGTCGCATGGATTACCAAGGGGGGGGGGCTCCTCGAGCCCACAACCTTAAAAACCTTTTATTTTGGTTCTATAATTTTTTTAAAATTTTTATTTCTATTGGATTATGTTTAATGAACGTTTCTTATGACACCTGTGAAAAAAAAAATTAAATACAAAAATAAAAATAAATTAAAAAAAAAAGTTCGGATGGGGAAAAAAGGATGACTTTAAATTAAATGTAATTTTATTCTACTGGAGGAACATATCTAAACATTGTTAGAATAAAAAGTTATCTATATCTAAGTTATTATAACATTATAATAGAATAATAATTTAAGAAAATATAATTATCAGATTCGTAATGCAATTATCGGTGCTTTTGCACAATAATTTTTTTTCCCCGAGTGTTTATCCAGGATGCACCATGGACTAACTGTTCTCCTAGTTGGGAACAACCTAGAAAATCTTCTCTTTTCTAAAAAAGTACCTATCAGGAGCAATAATTATAACCATCTCAGTAATATATTTTTATATGAAAAAAAATTATATGGGGAGAATATATATATTTTTTTTTTGAGAAAAAAAAAACTTGAGAAGGTTTGTGTATGTTAAAATTACATCAAAGTAATTATTATTTGAGCAATATAATTAATAACACTTGAATTACTAGTTAAAAGTAGTATTAAATATCAGTGGGCTCGAGGAGCCCCCCCCCCTTGGTACTTAAGTGTATAACTACCCCTTGCATTACCAAGGGGGGGGGGGGCTCCTCGAGCCCATACGTCAAAAATTTTTTTTTTTCTCAACATAGAAATTTTTTTATTTAATTTTATTGTTATGCCCTCACTCTAGGATGTTTTTCTGAGGAATACATAAAATATCAAAAATATCCCATTAAAATTGGGTGATAGGGAACAAAAACAAAAAATTGTGGGCTCGAGGAGCCCCCCCCCCTTGGTAGTTCTAGGGTTAAACGAGTTATTCGTACTCACTTGTTTTCTGCTGTTTGTTAGCTCCTCCCCCCTTCTAATCCATCAGTCAGTGTGTTATACCAGCATGTGGGAAATCTTTTTAGTTGACACAGCTCCTGCGTGAAATATTTTTATGTAGACCAAAGTTTCACGTCTTGTTTACATGGATTTACTAAAAGTCCGTCATGCAGGGGCTGCGTAAACTAAGCAGATTTCCCAGTGAAGTAATACAATAGAGAAATCTCCATACAAGAGCCCAACAGTTACGGCAAAGGGCCGAACTAGGTTTTCGCGGGAAATTCAAAAATCCGGTATCGGCCCAAATTTAATAAAAATGCAAATATCTCGGTTAATATTCAAGATAGGGAATAAATGTATAGAACAATATTTATACTAAATTTAATTTGCAATAAGATTGATTCTATACAATTTTTCGATCCGACGCAAAATAACGGAGATATTTCGAATTTTCCGAAAATCCCCCCTCTAAACCCCCCCTCCCACTGGACCGATTTCAGCCATTAACGAACTTGATCTTTCTTTTTACATAAAACGATCAAATTCCGAGTTTGGTAACGATCAAACAAAAATTGCGACCGCTAGAGCGTTAACAGACAAATATATATATATATATATATATATATATATATATATATATATATATATAAAATTTTGAACGGACCTCATTTTCGTCATCTCCTGGGTAGGATCGATGGACATTTGAAGAAATTTTTCGAAACTCGCGTCATGAGTACGACCTCAATAGCTGATTTCCCTTAAGGGAAATCTGCTAAAAAGAGAAATAAAATGGGAAGAGAATGTTCAGTATGTGATCATCGGCACTTCTGTGTGGCGAATCCTGACGGACTTATTGTTAAATGCTGCCGTCCTGTGAATTCATTTCTAATATTGTGAGTTGGGGGATAGCCAGCAGGGAAGAAGGTTCCCCTTCAGCGACTAATAATTCCAAATATTGTTTTCTTATGACCCTTATTAAGCGGGATACATGCAAATTCGTTGTGAGATAACGTCATCAGCTAATATGCCACGTTCTTGTCTCGAAAATGTTTATTTGGTCTCCACCATATTTGATATTTAACTGTTTCAGTTAACACTAAAGATAATGTTTGTTATGCGCAGAAATTGGACTAGGAATAGAGGAGGTGGTGATTAGATGGAGAGGGATTTGAAAATTTTAAATATCTTGGTTATTATGAGTCGGATCGAAAAATGTTATAGAGCTAATAATTTAAAAATATTGACTGATACGCAGCCTGCGTGACATACGTGTTATTTATACCGAAGTTTCAAGTCTTGTTTACATCGATTTTCAACAAATAGAGGAAATATTTAAGAAAATGTTCAGATGACAGTTTTTCTGTATGCGGCCAATCTTTTCGCAAACACTCGACTGAAGAAAAATTCTGATATGCAATCACTCGTTGAGTGCCCTATTGAGTATCAAAGATGTATTTACAAAGAAGCAACTAGTACAAATAATACATAATCAAATACAAATACTCAGAGAGTTAAAAAAGGTCGTCTACTTGATATGGATTCCAAGCCATTTTAGAAAAAATGGAAATGAAAAAGCAGATTTAGCAGCCAGAGAAGCTCACCAACTCGACTTATATCACCCAACCCATTATATCTACAGAGCTCTATCAACCACTCAAAGAAGAACTTGATAAAAACTGGCAACACATGTGGAACGAAACACAGAACAATAAACTAAAAACTATTAAAACCAATGTCCGTCCATGGAAATATTCGACAAGAGACAACAGAAGAGATGAAGTTGTATTAGGAAGACTCCGAATAGGGCACACTTGATTTACGCATGGTTATCTTATGACAAAAGAACAACCCTCGATTTGTGGGAAGTGTAACACAGACTTGACTGCCTACCACATATTAATGGAACGCCATAAGTATACAAATATTCGAATCGAATGCAATATTTCCAATGATATAGAAGTGGCCCTTGGAGATGACCCCAAAGTGCTAGGATAAATTGTTTAGTTTTGTTAGAATTTCGAATATATACAAAGAAATTTAAACTACACGTTTTTTGTATCCTCGTTTTTATTGTTAAAATGGTGAATATGGGTGAATATACCAAAACGTGAGTTATAGATATTACAGGGCGATGGTAACCTGTTAGTTTTTCTCTCTAAAACCCTACGAAACAAACAAACATTCTTATCGCCACGGACTAATTGTATACTCCCATTTAATGAATCCATCCCTTGGCTAATCTCATGTGCTGAGTTGGGCGATAGCCAGCTAGGAAGAAGGTTCTCCTTTGGGCAGGCGAGGCGACTGATAACTAGATCATGTCGGCAGCTAGTGGAGGGGATGGTGGGGGGTCGCCGAGTAGTCAGTGCATCGCCGACTCCCTCACAGATCGGGCCTCGCTCTCAACACTCTCGGCTAGCCAACGTCTCCAAAGGTAACCAACCTATCGAGACAACTAACATCTCACCCCATACAAACCTACCCCCTGCTCAGAAAATAAATCCAGCAAGGTTTTGTATTATCATTTATTATAACCTCAATCACTGTAAAAACCAAAAAAAAAATCCTCTGATTTTACAAAAATTTCTGAGAAAAAAACTCTGGAAGGCCTTTTTTTTACAATGATTTTTTTATCTTCTAGTTTGCGGGGGGAAACGGAAAATTCCCGCTCGCTTCAGAGTGGCTTAGAATAAAACACTTTGTGGTTGTGCGACGGTTTACTATTCCTATTTTATGACAAGTACGAAAAATTCTTGTTTGTTTCAGAACTTAATTAGACTGAAACTATATAAGGTTTTTTGAAATGGTTAATTATCTCCTAGTTTAAAGCAAAATCGAAAAACACCTGCTTGATTCAGAAATAGCTTAGAATAAGACAGGTCAAAGTATTGTGCCGTGGTTTTATTAATTCTTTATTTAAAGCAAATTCGAAAATTACCTAATTGAGATTGAAGGTGCTTAAAATAAAACAGCTCAAGGTTTCATGGGATGCTTAAAAATCTATGACAAATTTGAAAAATACATAATTGATTGAGACTTCCCTTCGGATAAAAGAGTTTATGGTTTCGTGCAATGGTTAATTATCTCCTAATTTATGGCTAATTCGAAATATACCTCCTTAATTCAGAAGTTGCTTAGAATAAAACAGGTGAAGATTTTGTGTGATTGTAAATTATCAATAAATTTATGAGAAATTCGAAAAATACCTCCTTAATTCAGAAGTTGCTTAGAATAACACAGGTGAAGATTTTGCTTGATTGTTAATTATCTCCAAATTTATGAAAAATTCGAAAAATACCTAATTCATTTAAACGTCCCTTAGAATAAAACAGTTTATAGTTTCGTGCGATGGTTAATTATCTCCTTATTTATGGAAAATTCGAAAAATACCTCCTTAATTCAGAAGTTGCTTAGTATAAAACAGGTGAAGATTTTGTGTGATTGTTAATTATCTTTAAATTTATGAGAAATTCGAAAAATACCTAATTCATTTAAACGTCCCTTAGAATAAAACAGTTTATGGTTTCGTGCGATGGTTAATTATCTCCTAATTTATGGAAAATTCGAAAAATACCTCCTTAATTCAGAAGTTGCTTAGAATAAAACAGGTGAAGATTTTGTGTGATTGTTAATTATCTCCAAATTTATGAGAAATTCGAAAAATACCTAATTCATTTAAACGTCCCTTAGAATAAAACAGCTTAAGGATTTGTTCAATGATTCATTATTTCTCAATTTATAGCAAATTCGAAAATTACCTAATTGACTTAGAAAATGCTTAAAGTAGGACACCTTAAGGTTTTTTTGCGATGGTTTTTTTCATTTCTTAAGTTATGTCATATTTTAAAAATAACTAGTTGATTTATAAAGTTCTTAGAATAGGACAGCTTAAGATTTTCAGCGATAGTTTATTATTCCCCAATTTATGGCAAATTCGAAAAAAACTTCCTGGAATCCGAAGTTGCTTAGAATTGGCCAGCTTTAGGTTTTGAGCGATCGTTTACTATAAAAATACTTAAAAGTTGCTTCAGATTGGACAGCAGTTTTGAGCGATCGTTTATTATCTCCTAATGTTGTGGCCAATTCCAAAAATACCTTCTAAAATCAGAGTTTTCTTTAAAGAAAACACATTAAGATTTTGTGCAATGGTTAATTATTTCCTAATTTTAGGCTAATTCTAAATAGACAACCTACATTCGGAAGTTGCTTGGAATAGGACAGCTTAAAGTTTGGTGTGATGACATATTGATTCCTAATTTATGGCAAATTCGAGAAATATATCCTAAATTCAGACATTGCTTGGAATAGGACAGCTTAAAGTTTGGTGTGATGACATATTGATTCCTAATTTATGGCAAATTCGAGAAATATATCCTAAATTCAGAAGTTGCTTGGAATAGGACAGCTTAAAGTTTGGTGTGATGACATATTGATTCCTAATTTATGGCAAATTCGAGAAATATATCCTAAATTCAGAAGTTGCTTGGAATAGGACAGCTTAAAGTTTGGTGTGATGACATATTGATTCCTAATTTATGGCAAATTCGAGAAATATATCCTAAATTCAGACATTGCTTGGAATAGGACAGCTTAAAGTTTGGTGTGTTTTGGTGTGATGACATATTGATTCCTAATTTATGGCAAATTCGAGAAATATATCCTAAATTCAGACATTGCTTGGAATAGGACAGCTTAAAGTTTGGTGTGATGACATATTGATTCCTAATTTATGGCAAATTCGAGAAATATATCCTAAATTCAGAAGTTGTTTGGACACACTAAACTTTTAGGTTTAGTGCAATTATTGATAACTTCCTCATTTATGCCAAAAACTAAAAAGGTTCCCTTGTATTTAAACTTACATACAAGAAAACCCTGTATGTTTTCTGCGATCCCAAATTAAAGGTAAAGACGAAAAAGTTCAGTTGCTCCTAAAGAAAAAAAATGTTAGCCCACCAGTTAGGCTAATTATAATATTTGTATCTAATTTATTTGTGAAATATAAATTTTCTTAAGTAGCGTCTTACTTAAAGGTTAGTTATTGCCGAAATTTTCATATTTGAGGCCAAATATGAGGGTATATAGAGATATTTTTTATAACTAACCAGAAATTCGCCAAAAAAATATACCTTTTACACTTATACTGATATGGCTATAAAAAATTAAGCCTCTTTTCGAGACAAAAAATGTTCTGAAAAATCGGTAGGTTTAACGAACGGCAGTTGAGGTAGTGCATGAGCAATTCCCTTTCTTGTGAAGGATAATTTTTATCAGCTTCTTCCTACCCTTCAACGGTATCCAGTTTTATGTTGCCAGAAAAACTATTGAGTTCTAGAAAATCAAATTAAACATATATATATATATATATGATTTCTATTTGAGAAGTTACACGACTGTCGTAGTTTGTTTTATTTTTGATTAAAATTAGACGTCTCTAGAAATTTAAAATCTGAAACTTGGGCGGGGTTACAAAAATATATATTTTGGTTGACTCCACAGGTTTATTTATTTAAATATAATGAACCAGTGTATTGGTTTTCGCCTGTTGTCTATATATATATAAACGAAAATAGTATTTTATTCTACTTGCATTTAACACCCTTTTCATTTCAAGGGATATGCTTTTATCCGAGATACTCCATTTTCCTGTAAGTACACTGAAATCACTTAAATTTATGGCCACACCAGCATTTGTACATCAAATAAAGAAGAAAATACTCTTTTATTTATTTCCAACTAACTGACAGCATCCAATATATTCCACAAATATTAACATATCTAAAACCTATAAATATTCACAAATACATATAGTACAAAATGCAAGCGGTCTAAAGCATACTTAAAATGATTTAAAAGGGATAACTTTTATTATATTCAAATAGGCAAAGTACAGTTATGAGAAAAACTCAGATATTTAGTGAATATTTTCCATACTTTATGAATAAAGTACATCAAAGTGTACAAGAAGGAATAGATATATTATTCTAACTACCACTAAACTGAGATCTTGCCAATCACCTTCGATGTGGGACACAAACCAAATAAATGAAGTTTATTTCGTAAGTAATAAATCAATCGAATATACCAATTTAATTTTAGTTTGTAGTTTCTCCTCCAACTTTGGTTTTTCATTTCACTTATAATCGGAGTCCGTAACGAAATAAAATTACCTTGAGAGGATGAATAAAAGTTTATCAGAGACGCTTCAAATATATAAATAATTAAATTTCATTAACTTTGTAACTCGCGTTCTCTTATTAATAATAACTTAAAATATTGTTGCAAAAAAGAGTAGAGGGTTACGTTTGAGAATATTTCTCAAGATATTGGGTTTTTCAATCCTATCAGAAAATTGTATTTATCGTTTCATGATTACCCAAATGATTTTCCAAAACTAGTTAACCTATTCTCGTTCAATAAGAGATTCAGTTTTGAGGTGTTAGGTCTCAAAGATGGAAATTTTGAAAATGTTTTGATCAAATGCCCCCAAAAATAATTTATAAATAAATATAAGAAATAAACTGCTTAGAATATCAAGTTGTACAAAAAAGCACAATTGCTTGGACAAAAGTAGTGGGGATTTTTTTTATTTACTTTTTTTTATGAGAAGTAGTAAGGGTAACATCGTTAGTGAAAGGCGATTGATTCCATTTGGCAGAAAAAAGATTCTGATTCGAGAAAGTTACATTGTAAAAATATTTGTAAAAGTTTAAATTTTTTTGTTACTTTTGGTAATTTGAAGGCATTAATAATTATCTGTAGCTAGTGTCTTGAAACTTATCTAATACGATTTTTTTTCCTTTTTTAATGAAATAAGAGAACCAATGAAAAAATAAACTGCTTGAGAAGGATAGTGACTTGTATCTACAAAAATATATCAGGAAAAAAATATACATATTTTATAATACATAACAATAAATTACAGTGACCGAAATATAAGGCCAATTTCTTATATGAAGGACCAAAGGTTATTGTACTTGTATTTATGAGATTTCTCTTATTGTATTTTAAACCAAAATACACTAATTATTTAGATTTTCTATCACAGTCACACTTATCTTTAGAACTGATAGTATTTTAAAGTCCTTATATTGCAGAAGTTTTTAGAAAATTCGAAAAATACCTCCTAAATTCAGAAGTTGCTTAGGATAAAATGTATTATGGTTTTGTGCGATGATTTATTATCTCCTAATTTATGGCAAATTCAAAATATACTTCCTAGATCCAGAAGTCGCTTAGAATTGGACAGGTTTAGGTTTTGAGTGATCGTTTATTATATCCTAATTTTTGGCAAATCCGAAAAATACCTCCTAAATACAGAAGTTCCTCAGAATAAAAACGCATTAAGGTGTTGTACGATGGTTTATTATTTCCGATTTTTTTGGCAAATTCGAAGAATACCACCTATAATTAGAAGTTGCTTAGAATTGGACAGCTAAGGGTTTCGTGCTATGGTTTTATTATTTCCTAATTTTCGGGCTAATTCGAAAAATATCTCCTATACTCAGAATTGCCTAGAAACACACTACACTTTTAGGTTTGGTGCAATGGTTGATAATTTCCTAATTTATGCCAAAGACTAAAAAGGTTATAAGTTTATTTTTTTTCTTATGAAACTTGGCTCACGTAAAATATTCTGTATCGGCAGATAAGACCTATGAAATTGACAATGAAAACAGTATTTTTTTTCAGTGGAAAATATACAACTTCTTATTCTAAAATCTGGGATTATATACTGTTCCATATCTATGGTGAGTACAAAAATTAATATATAATTTACAAAAGGAACCCGATATATGACATATAACTGAAAAAAAAATACAATTTTTTTATCCATAAGGACAATCACCAGTCCAAAAATATCACATCATGTTTCTTTTAACTTTTTATTGTAAAAGTAAAACAGTTTTAGATCAATTCTAATATGAAAGGTTTATTCTGGTTTAGTTGTATAATCCTCACATTAATTTAGTATCTTAATTGATATTTAAATAACCTTATAGTTCAATATATTAAATTTAAATATAATCCCATCGAACATATTTGATTGTTAAAGCTATTTTATTAATATTTTTAATTGAATGTAATAAATTTGTTCATATTGGAATGAAAAGTAATAAGTATGGAACTGCATTTTTATTTGGTAATTATTAATTCTCCCTTGTTTTGTAAGTTGTTATCATTCAGAATTAAAAATAAACTTATATAATGGCACGAGTTATTAAAACTGAGTCTCTTTTTGACTTCCTTGTGATAAAAATTTAATATTTCATTTGAATGTAAAATTTAATATATTCATTAATGACCTAAAGTTCTACAAGTTTGACACTAATGTTATATTTTTGGCTCTAACTTTAGATTATTAATATGTTCTATAAATCTAAATTTCTATATTTGACTATATCTTTAGATTATTAATATATTCATAAATAATCTAAAGTTCTATATTTGACTATATCTTTAGATTATTAATATATTCATAAATAATCTAAAGTTCTATATTTGACTATATCTTTAGATTATTAATATATTCATTAATAATATAAAATTCTACATTTGATTCTATCTTTAGATTATTAATATATTCTGAAAATCTAAAGTTCTATATTTGACTTTATCTTTAGATGATTAATATATTCATTAATAATCTAAAGTTCGATATTTGACTCTATCTTTAGATTATTTATATATTCATTAATAATCTAAAGTGGGATATTTGACTTCTTCTGTAGATTATTAATATATATTCCTTAACAATCTAAAGTTCTATTCGAGACTTTAACTTTAGATTATTAATAATCTAAAGTTCTATTTTAGACTTTAGTCTTTAGGTTATTAATATATTCACGAATAATCAAAAGTTCTATAATTGACTATATCTTTAGATTACTAATATATTCATTAGTTATCTAAAGTTCTATTTTAGACTTTGTCTTTAGATTAATTCATTAATAATCTAAAGTTCTATATTTGACTGTGTCTTTAGATTATTAATATATTCATTAATAATCAAAAATTCTATTTTAGACTGTCTTTAGATTATTAATATATTCATTAATAATCTATAGTTGTATATTTGACTTTGTCTTTAGATTATTAATATATTCATTAATTATTTAAAGTTCTATATTTGACTCTGTCTTTAGATTATTAATATATTCATTAATAATCAAAAGTTCTATAATTGACTATATCTTTTAGATTATTAATATATTCATTAATAAATCTAAAGTTCTATTTTAGACTCTGTCTTTAGATTATTAATATATTCATTAATAATCTAAAGGTCAATATTTGACTATATCTTTAGATTATTAATATATTCAGTAAAATTAAAGTTCAATATTTGAATCTATCTTTAGATTATTAATATATTCATTAATAATCATAAGTCCTATTTTAGGCTGTGTCTTTAGATTATTAATATATTCATTAATAATCAAAAGTTCTATTTTAGACTTTATATGTAGATTATTAATATATTCATTAATAATCTAAAGTTCTATTTTAGACTTTGTCTTTAGATTATTAATATATTCATTAATAATCTAAAGTTCTATTTTAGACTCTGTCTTTAGATTATTAATATATTCATTAATAATCTAAAGTTCTATTTTAGACTCTGTCTTTAGATTATTAATATATTCATTAATAATCTAAAGTTCCATTTTAGACTTTGTCTTTAGATTAATTCATTAATAATATAAACTTCTATTTTAGACTCTATAGTAAACCTAGAGAGGTGGGTTTAATTCCCGCCTAAGAATTTATTTTGTAACGGATTAAGAAAATTTATATTTCACAAATAACTTAGAAACAAATATTATAATTAGCATAACTAGTGGGCTAATATTTTTTTTTATTTAGGGGCAAGGGGTAGTGGATTTTTTCGTATTTGCCATAAATTTGGCATCGCAGAAAACCATAAAGGGTTTTCTTCTATGTAACTTTAAATACAAGGGAACCTTTTTACGTATTGGCATAAATTAGGAAATTATCAACTATCGCGCCAAACCTAAAATTGTACTTTAAAAAGATATTTTTCTATATGGCTATAAAAAATATCCCTTTTTTCTAGACAAAAAAATGTTTAAAGAATCGGTAGGTTTAACGAACAGCAGTTGAGGTAGTACATGAACAATTCCCTTTCTTGTGAAGCAATAATTTATCTTTAGATTATTAATATAGTCATTAATAACCTAAATTTCTATTTTAGACTCTTATATTATATACTATATTCATTAATAATCTAAAGTTTTATTTTAGACTATGGCAAACCAAGAGCGGGTTTGATTCCCGCCAGACAAGAAGAATTTATTTAGTGACGGACTCATAAGTCTCCAGTCCTCCCAATCTGGGAAGAAAAAAAGTGGCAACTTGTAGATAATCCGTCCCAATTAGCCATGAACATTAATAAATAATAATATTTTAGACATTATTAGTTACTTCAATATTTACCATAACTTTATAAAGTATTAAAATTTGAACTACAGAAAGCTTTTATCTGAGCCGAATCATTAACTTAAATTGTAGATTTTGGTTTCTTTCTTATCTTAGGACTAATGAGCTTATATCTACAGATAGATAGACTTTTATAATGTTTTCTAATTTTTAATAAATTTGCAGGACTACTGCAGTTAAGAATTCCCCATACTTCATAATTATTAATCGTAGGTGATAAATAAGTATTTTTTTCTTTTTTCTTGTTTTTTTTAAAAACCACAACAATTACAATTTTTACATTGGAAAAAAATAAAGTATTATAAACAGTAAATAAAATTAACAATTACGTAACTATTGATGATAATAATAAAATTGATATTTAGATAAAGTTTAAAGCCGATTAGGCATCAGTTCATCTCAATTCTAAAGATGGTCACAAAATTATACTTGTGTTCATACAATAATTGTGTTTTAGTAGCTGGCGGAGCTCTATTCTGAAGAACTATGCATCTTATTAATGTCATCGTATGTTTATCATAAATTCTACATGAGTATATTATGCGGTCAAAAGTTTGTTCAGTTTCATTATCACAGTCAAGCTTATTGACGTCAGTCAAACTAAAACGATAGAAATAACTTTTAATTGGTCCATGTAAAATAGTACTTGAGTAAGCAGTCCTATGTATTTCATTGGTGTTATTTTGTGTACAGTTTTAATGGGTTGTTATATAAATGATTACCTTTTGTTGTGTTGGTACAATATCTGATAGATAGTTTAGATAGTGTGGGTTTATTGGCTAATATATAAATATTTTAGCCCATTTGGTGTTAGTAAATGTTACTAGTATTATAATGAAAACCGAAATATGCCCATGCTAATGATATAATATTAAAATAATTGCATACATAATCAAATAAATATTTTTAATTTTTTATAAGCTCTGTTATTTACACTTCGCAATTTTTTTAAATTAATGTTATGAATACTATTTATACATTATATATATATATATATATTACCGTGACGTATAAGTAGGTCTGTTAGATGTCTAAATGTTGAAAGTTGTTAATTAACAAAATTAATATATCAGGATATTCCGTATATGCGAACCGCTATTGAAATATATTTTAAAACTTTAGAGATATCGCAAAATTGGAAAGAACCAAATTTGTATCTCTCATCCAGAACTTACCGATGAGTAATTTAATCCTACAAAATTTAGATTTAACTGTTAAGCGCGAGCCCGAAAATCCCTCTTTAACAGATATTTTTAATACATTTTATGACAGCTACACAAAACATAAACAAGTGTTTTTTTTGGTTTTGCTTAGTGTTTAGCAATAAAATGGCGGCCACAGTCGTACCTACTTTCAATGTCACAATTGCACATTGATCAACCACCCTCAAACTTGACTGTTGTTTTTTTTTTTTAGTAATTTTTATACTCCAATTCAAAAAAAATATTTTACTTACCCAATTGATCGAAGTACTCTAGCAACTACTTTCAGCAATTACTTTCTGATATTACATCAATAAATCAAGAATTATTAATATAAGAAGAATGAATTATATAGGCTTTTTTGAGTAATACGTTGTTTTACATTCACTTGTTTACATTTCTAATAATCAAAACCAAGAGAAAATTAACATTATTTTTGGGGTTATTCCAACGACAGTTGTACATGAAGAAATTTTATGTATGGCGACATTTGTCCTTTGAGGCAATGCAAGAATGGCATAAACACCAATAAATAATAAGTTCCTTTATTATTTTATTGTTTACTAGGTACAAAACAGTTAATTTTAATTATCTGAATTACATTTCTATCATAAATGGCTTACATTGTACGTTCAACTACAGGTATGTCTTTGGCCGGCATTTTATCACTAAATACTAAGGGGTACAAAAATGAATGTTTTTCTTTATTTTTTGAGCAGTTTTCAGAAAAAAATACTAAAAATGTGTGGTAAACACGCAACTCCGACTTTTGAGTGCGCGATTAATAGTTAAAACTACACTTTTTGGAATTTATAAATAACGCATTTGAAAGGTATTGATAAGAGCTACAACTTTAGTCCTTTGTAATTTTGGGCTATCTCTAGCGGTTTAAAAGATACATTATTTCATGGCCTGCATATACGGGACGCCCTGTATATACTATAACCTAGACTTAGATGGACACTGCTGAGAAATAAGTAAATAATGTTGTGTTTATCAAAGTCTTCAAGGTGAACAATATTTTCCATGGAAAGTAAGTCGTCATTTATAGATATAAACTTCTTCAAACATGGCTCCCTATAGTAGCTATATTGTGAGCAATTAATATCTGGAATTTGAATTATCTAATAATGCCAGGATTTATAGTTAATAATTCAGAATTCAACATCCATTCTGGTTTCGTAAGTGAAATTAATTTTGATTAATATATTCATGAGCACTCAGGAATCAATGAATAATTCAACATTGTACGGAGTGAAAATGTCGAAACCTGTCTAGTTATTTACACTTTAGATATGTAATTTCTACTTGAAAATGGAATTTATTATTATTTTAATTACATAATTGGTTTAGGAATACGTGCATCAATATTAAAATCCCTTTCTAAATTTCAGACATAAAGTTTATTTTGTATTCTGGAATTAAAGTTAAAAGTTGACTGCAGTTATTGGAACATTATCTTGGAAATTATTTCTTTGACATTTGGTGTTGAAAACCTCCGAAATAGTTGTGGTCCTATAAATGAGTGTTTTCAAATTGGCGATGGGTTACTTAAAATTTATTTATTTGCTTCGTTTCACGCAATTGGAATGATTTACATCCTACATTAAATAATGAAATGATAAAAATAATCAAAGTTTTAAAATTTAATTCGTTTTTATATTTAAAGTTGCTGCTGGGCGATTTTACTTTTTAAGGAGAAAACACGAATACAACAATAATAACAATAACTAATTAACTCAAACAATTAAAACAGGAAAACTATGAACGGGAACAGAAAACTCAACAAAAAAATAACATAACACGAATAACCAACAAAATCCAAAAAATAAAAACAAATTAAAACACAACACTAAACAAAGAAGTAACATTAAATTAAAAAATAAAACCATATTATAAAATAAGCAGATAATTAAAAAAGCTAAGATGAGTAATAATTTATAAGATTAATTTTATAATCCCAATTGTTAAAATTAAAAATATTATAATAAGAAACTAAAAATTAATATATACATATAGAAAATCGTTATATTAAGCAAATGTTTCCAAACTTTTACACATGTGTAATGTGCATGTATGCATTCTCAATCACACACACACACACATACACGGGCTCACGCGTATGGATGCACACACAAGGCAATTTTGCGTAACATTTAGTATTACATTGTGTCGGAATTAAACCTTTATGGCTATATTTATCTGAAAATAGGATCAGAGTGAGTACTATTTAAGTTTGTATAGATGTTCTTGTTTTAAATATGTCAACGAAGCGTGCAGATATGTACTTTCGTCATTTAGGAGTTGGTCAGGATTGTGAGGTAGTTGTTAGTTAGTTGTCCGTATTCTGCAGTCAGTCAGTAAGTGTGTTATAGTTAGTAGTCTATTACATAGGGAACAAGTTGGTGGTTCAGATTTTGCCATAAGGTACTTATTCGTAAGACGGGAATGGCCATGTCGCAATCGAGCAAGAACCACCTCTTCTCTTCTTGAACTTCGATTACTTGATGACCATTCCACGTTGTATTTTTGATTTTCCTTAACATACAATCTACTGACAACCATTCTTGTTCCAAATTTGCACAATCTTGTTTGATTGTAAAGTAGCGCGTCAGTTAGTGTTATTTGAGTTATTTTGATGACACTTTTGGTTGCATTAAATGTTACTTAAGCTGTGAGCTTTAGCTGCTAAGCGCTGATATTGCTTATGCAAGTTTTCGATAATTACTACGACATTCTGATCGGACTGATTCACAATTTTTTTTTAAATTACCTTTAGTGGGTATGCTATTGACGCAGGTTACATGACAAATCTTTGGCACAGTATAAAGAAAAATAATAAAAGAATACTTATCTCTGAGATTGAGTTGTACAATTGCTCTACCCGAAATAGGAAGGCGGGCTACAGAATAAATATATGAAATGACATTTAGGTTAAATATAAGAAATATTTTACAAGAGCACAACCAGAAAACATGTGAGAGTTTTAAATTTTTTTTTAATATTATTGATTATCCTGTACATTATTAATTTTGCATCAGTTTTGTTTTTCATTTCATACTTGTTTGAATACAGTTAAAATAATGCAAACGTTACTTCTCACTAACATACGACTACGAGAAATGTACAAATCTATAAGAAAATTCATCATGATAAATGTCCTTTTTGTAGGTATACAAGGCGAACCAAATAAAAACAAACTAAACGGAATAACTGTAATTAGATAAATATATAACTAATAGAAGCTTACTTGTTTGTATTATAACTTTTAATAGAAATTGTCACTATTCTCTATAAAACTTTGGTAATGTATACTCAGTTAATATTACTAAACTGTATGCTTACTTTATACAGCTAGGTGGACTCTGTTATATGAATGAATGAAAAAAAAACCTCATAAAGATACTAAAATTTCTAATGACTTTTTTATTTATTGTTTTGCTACAAAGTAGCTGACTCACATTTAAGTCGATAGTCCTTGTCATCAGATACTGCAGGTAGATATTTTAGTCTCAATATTCAAAAGTAATTTAATTTCTGGGAATTGAAAATAAATAATGTAATAAGAGAACAGTTAGTTAGTCTAAAGAAAATGGTGAATAAATAAAATAAAAAATAATTCAAATAAAGTTAATTTGTAATCAGAAAACAGTAGGTAGTGCAAGGTAGACAATCAAAAAATTAACATTTATTTTAGATTCCGTTATTTATTTATTATGAGTATTGCAGATAAGGCGAATTTGCAAAAAGAAAAGCTTCATAAATTAAATAACAAACAATTATCTAAAATGAAAATATTCAATAATGAAACACAACAAAGAAAAAAACACAAAACAAAGGAACAGGCAACTTACAAAATCTAGAGCTAGGTACAAAAACTAAAAAGTAATAAATGGAATATGAAAGTCCGTCACGCAGGGGATGCGTAAACTAAGCAGATTTTCCACGTGAAATTTTACATTAGAGAAATTTCACGAGAGCCGAGCAGTTACTGAAACGGCCGAACTAGCTTTTGGCGGGAAAGACGCTTCGTCCATTAGCCACCCAGATTTAATGAAAATGCAAATATCTCGGTTAATATCCAAGATAAAGAATAAATGTATAAAACAATATTTATAGTAAATTTAATTTGTAATAAGATTGATTCTGTACAATTTTTCGATCCGACGAATAGTAACAGAGATATATCGAATTTTCGAAAATTCTTTCGTCTAACCCCCCCCCCTCCCCGTGGCCCGATTTCAGCCGTTAATGAATTTGATGAAAGATAGATAGATAGATAGATTGATTGATTGATATATATATATATATATACAGTTTTGAACGGACCTCATTTTCGTCATCTACTAGGTAAGATCGATGGACATTTGAAGAAAAATTTTGATAATTCCGTCATGAGTACCCCCTCAATAGCTGATTTCCCTTAAGATAAATCTGCTAATTAGTAACTCCCAACTAAACTAAACTGTCATGCCAGCTGGCCGAGTTTATATTAGTCTGCCATTTGCTCTAGCAGGTCAAATCTCTGAAGGGGACCAATGGATGCATATTTCGAACAATATATAACTTTTAGTAGATTTCACCTAAGGGAAGTCAGCTATTGCTATATTGCTAGCTTATTATTAGCTACTCATGACACGATTTTGGAAAATATTCGAATAATGTCCATTTACCCTACCTAGGAGATGACGAAAATGAGACCCGTTCAAATTGATATGTAGAATTATATATATAATATATATATATATATATATATATATATATATATATATATATATATATATATATTGGGAGTTTTATGCTTCACCAAACCCCCACTTTCAGTAATCATACTAAGAATAATCTTATATATCATGAACGGTCTTATTTCCAGCCGAAATTCCAAATATTGTGTTCAACAAATATTTTCTAATTGAGATAAAAGGAAATAAATTCTGATGACCCCCCCTCCCAGCTTTTGTTCTTGTATTACTAAAATTAGAGTGATAGAGACCATTCTGATTTATTATAAATTAGAGTACTAGCTATAATGAATAGTTTTCAATATATTCACATAAATGTAAATCATAATTGTTTTTCTTTCCGGTCAAGAAAATTTCTATCTATCTACCTGTGAGAGGTTGGCTGACCAGGTTTTTTTACAATTCAGACGATTCCCGTTGTTATTCAAATGTAAATTGACTGAATCGTTTCTCATTATCATTTGAATTTATTCACTTTAGGAGGCTCAAGTTGGTAGACTTAGAGTGGCGGGTTCGATTCTCGCCCTAGAAATTTATTTAGTGACGGACTCATTAAATAAACTCCTTAGGCCCCACCCTGGTTAAAAAAGGGTGGTAACCTGTAGATAACCCGTCACAATCAGCCATAGTAGCATAAAGTGGATGTTAATAATAATAAACAAACAATTTATTCACTTTATGTTCATAGAGGCGTGTTACCAGTAGGTAGAAGTATCTATAGCAAAACTTCACGTTGAATATCTGCTTAGTTTACACATCCCTGTATTGACATTGTTTATATTTTATTATATATTTTAGTTATTATTCTCAAAACGAAATTAAAATTGAACTGTATTTAATTTACCTAATCACATTTCGGTAGCTTTGGCCCTCAAACAGTCTGAATTATTAACTAGAAATCCTGACATTATTACATAATTCAAATTATAGAAATTAATTGCTCACAATATAGTTACTATTGGGAGCAATATTTGAAGTAGAAGTTGAAGTTTATAGCCATAAATGATGACTTACTTTCCCTGGAAAATATTCTTTACTTTGAGGACATTAATAAGCTCAATATTATTTACCAATTTCTCATATCAGTGTGCTCCTAAGGCCCCCAAACAGTCACAAAAACTTTCAATATTTATACTTCGTGAATTAAAGACCACCATAAATGAAAACAAATTTGCATTAAATGCATGTTAAATAAAAATCATAAATGAAAACAAAACTATGTTAAATAAATATCAAATAATAGTTGGTATTAGGAATTAATTTAGTAATAACTCAATTTTGCTTACTACATGGAAACTGTCGTAACGTAATGCAACTCCTTAACCATTGACCGCACAAATTGTATAATACAGCATAAATTGAACTTTTAAGCTAAAAATAAAATATTAAAATTAAATCTATAAAATAAATGTAAAAAAACAGCTATATGTAAATTGAAAAATAAAAAATGTAATGGTTCTCGAGTTGGATAAGACCTTTAACAGCACATTAATTCGCTCAACATGATCTTCAACAGAAATTATTTTACGAGTAATTCATAGATAATTAATTAAAACAGTAAGAAAATCTTCGGACAAATTGGAATATTAAGTAAAATCACTAACAATACCAAATACAATCATTTATAATTAAATATGCGCTCTGAAACTGAACAACTACGCAAGTATTTGTAAGGTCAGGTCGTTTAGTTTATAGATATTGCCCTTTCGAAATTGAATAATGCATAAATGTTCTTATTCACAAATCCCTTGAGCTCTTTGTACTCTTTTGAGAATATTTACAGAACTCATCCTATCATAACGCAAACTTCAGAATACACCAAACATCTTCAAAACTAGACCAAAGAGCACTAAATATGGGACTTCAAGTTGAATTAGTCGAAAAGGTCAGTTTAGTGACTAAACAACTTGATGTGGACACAAAGTAACTGACATTAGAGGCTGAACTAATGTTTTAGCAGAAAATGAGGTCCGTTCAAAACTGTATAAATATATATATATATATATATATATATATATATATATATATATTCTGTTACCGCTCTAGCGGTCGCAATTTTTGTTTGATCGTTACCAAACTCCATATTTAGTCGTTTTATGTAAAAAGAGATCAAGTTCGTTAACTGAAATTGGTCCAGTGGAAGGGGGGGGGGTTTAGAGGGGAGGATTTCCGAAAATTCGAAATATCTCCATTACTATACGTTGAATCGAAAAATTGTACAGTACTAATCTTATTGCAAATAAAATTTACTATAAATAGTGTTATATACATTTATTCTCCATCTTGAATATTAACTGTGATATTTGCATTCTTATTAAATCTGGCCGGCTAACGGACGACAGTGACTTTCCCGCCAAAAGCTAGTTCGGCCGTTTCCTAACTGCTCGGCTCTCGTGAAATTTCTCTATTGTAAAACTTCACGTGGGAAATCTGCTTAGTTTACGCAGCCCCTGCGTGACGGACTTTTTTTACTAATGATTCGAATGATCGACTGTGAGTTATTGTGATGTGTAATAACTACGTGAAAATAACACTGCATATTGGGGTTAGTTGTGAAGAATAGATTACCAAGGGTGTAGTTTGTCATTAAGTAAACTTAGTACTGATATAAACGTTAAAGTTTATGTACTTAACTTTGCAATCATAAGAACTCTAATAATCAACATTATTTGTTATTGTAATAAATGTACCAATATGAATAACTCTCGTCATAGATACATCAGTTGCAACTACTGGGTTCTTTTGGAAGCTGCTGTTTTAATGTTACCATTCCTACCAAAATCCATAAGATGTTTGCTTCAAAATATAACATTCTCTTATTACCTAAATCCAACAACTTTACCTTAAAATATATTCGTGATGAAATCGTTGTGCCTTATGATATGCCCAAGATGTTTCACCCATCTTTCACCCATGGCCCTGATAACACTTTTACATACTCATTTAGAACTTCCAATTTGGATATTTTTTGAGTCTTAGTTGTTCTGGTAAATCTATGCCAACTTCAAATTTTCATTGATTCCAATCCATTATGTTCCCTTTTTTTGAAAAGGCCAACTTTCGCCACAGTAAAGCAGTACACTCCAAACGAAACACATAGTAAAACATTTTTTCTGTAATCGTTGAATAATGGTAACATTACTAAACTGAAATGAGTGAAGAAAGTGAAACATTTTGCAATAGAGTGAAGAAAGTGAATTGCCTTCTTAATTAGTAATAAGTATAAATTAAAAAATAATTTGAAGTTGGATATTAAATGCTTTTAAATGTTTCTTAACATTGTAAGAATTTATTTTAACAAAATAAATTGAAATGTGAATGAATTATTGGTGGAAATAATCAATATATTTTAAAATTTAAATATAATAATAATTACCTTCCTTTTTTATAACCTGCACTACTTCACAATCATCACTAGTTGTTTTATAACTATGCTTATAACCTTTCACAACCATGCTTAAAACCTACCAACAACATACCATAATCTTCACAACATCCTAATTTTGTTCATATTCTGGTTAGATCTGATCATGTAATACACGATTACAGAAAAAAATTAATATTACACTCGTGACGAAAGTAGAATTTACAACTCTCGTGAAATTACCAGACTCGCTTCGCTCGTGCGGGTAAACGTTTCACTCGAGTTGTAAAATGACCTACTTTCGTCACTTGTATAATAAATAACTATTGTTGGTATCCGTACTTAAATGCTTATTAGATTCAACAATTCTTTTGCTTTTCTAAGATTAGCTACTCTTCATGTGATTGTCTTCAGTGATGATTCAACAGATAACAAAAATTCCTCCGCTATTTCATTAACCTTAGACTTTATCTATTTTTCATATTTATATTTCTTCTCTCTTGTTTCTTCTCTAATATCAAAACTATTTTTATGTGCACTTTTCTGAGTTTATCTCCTTTGGAACTTGCAGGATTCTACTCTTTTCTACTTTTCTCACCTGTGGAATGTCATCTACAAATCTTAGATGGATTTCTTGGATTTACCATTTTTTTTTCTTTCACTGTCATTATGCTTGGTATAAACAAAGCGAAATTCAAAGGAAAATGAAAAAAAAAAGTGTTAGGTCCAATTTTTCACAAGTACATACCAAAACAATTTTCCAAATAGTATAAGAAAATTTTCCAATTCAGCATAAAAAATATAAACCTCCCATTATACGGATGACACCTAATACAAATTGTTTAATTTTTTGACATTTTTTCACGCCAAATTTGAACACCTTGTTTCAGCAGATTTCCCTCAAAGGAAATCAGCTGCTGAAGTTCCACTCATGATGGGATTTTTGAATAATT
The DNA here is from genome assembly GCA_019009955.1 of Riptortus pedestris. Taxonomy (NCBI): domain Eukaryota; kingdom Metazoa; phylum Arthropoda; class Insecta; order Hemiptera; family Alydidae; genus Riptortus; species Riptortus pedestris. The sequence goes on from CM032228.1 coordinate 18,570,103, forward strand.
TCTTCAAATGTCCATCGATGCAACTAGGAGATGAGGAAAATGAGGTCTGACTGAAAACTTCATTTGTCAAGAATATTTAAAACTACAAGAAGAGGTGCACAGGTTGGCCGTTTTAGTTAAGGCGTTGGTCTTGATATCGCGTGGTAGACCTAAAGTGGTGGGTTCGATTCCCGCCCTGGGCAAGGGAAATTAATTTAGTGACGTACTCATTAAACAAATTCCTTGGTTCCACCCTGGCTAGAAAAGGGTGGCAACCTATAGATTAGCCATAGTAGCATAAAGTGGACGTAAAATAAGTAAATAATAATAATAAAACTACAAGAAGATGGAAGTATATTGGAGAATATTACTTGGCCAGCCCAGTCTCTGGACCTCTCTCTCATTGAGTTGTATTAGCTGGATACAGTAACTTGGAAATCATGATCCAAATTCACAACAAAACCTTTGTGAGCATCTCAATTTGAGAAATTAAACAAGCTGATTGAAATAATGTTTCGTATGGCCTAAGGCGACATCAAAAGTAACGAAGGATTTTTTGATTAATAGAAAGTAGAATATTAATATACGGGGATCAGTGGCCTTGCTGGTTAAGTTGTCCCAATACCTTGGATATGCTGGTGTTAAGAAAAGGTGCAAGTTCGCTCCCCACCAAGAGAGAACAGAAGATCACGAGTTTGCAACTAGAGTGCACTAATTTCGCGGTGCTTGTAGATTAGCGGGAGCCCAGCGAGTATATGTGCCTTACAGCTCCTTGGGTAACGATTATGACTCTCTTAGATCTCGCCCACAGGCAGGCCTACCACGGATGAACTGAGCACTGGCCCCTCTGTTTAATGATAAATCATTCCTGGTCCTCCTTGGTTAATGGGGGTGGTCCGTCGAATTGATCAATCTCGGTCTCTCATTACGAATTTCTTCAGTCCCGCTTTGGGGAGAAAAGATCAATAAAAGTCTATAATCCATAGCGATTATAGAATTATGTATATATATATATATATATATATATATATATATATATATATATATATATATATGTGTGTGTGTGTGTGTGTTTATCACTATGTTAAAACTGTATTTACTGGAATACTATTGCTGGATTGAAGTTCCATTCGTTGACCAATTCTAGTTTTTTATTCCAAAATAGGGGCTCAGGTTAGCCATCTGAGTTGGCCTTAATCTCGCATGGTAAACCTATAGTAGCGAGTTTGATTACTACCTGGGCAAAGAAATTTATTTAGTGACGGAATTCATTAAATAAAATCCTTAGTCCCACCCTGGCTAGAAAAGGGTGGTAACCTGTAGATAACCCGTCCAAAATCAGCCTTATTAGCAAAATGTGGACGTTAATAAATAATTTAATTTTAATTTTACTCCAAAATATATTAAATGATTTAAAAAAAAAAATGTGCTGGTTCTATACTATTGAAATACAGTGCATTTTAAACATATTTATACCACTCTGAAGTCGGGTAAGCTGTTCCGTGGGTATATTTGATCTGTTTTGTATATTTAATCGCTTTCTGGGAATAAGTTTACCACATAATATAAACTCCCGAGAAAATATTAAATATTTTACCACTAAAATTCATTAACCCCCCCCCAAAAAAAATAGAAGAAGATGTACATCAAAAAAAAGAATTTTTTTAAGTGTTCAGTAGTATCAGTTACTTTTTTAGGTGAAAAATAAATTAGAAACAAGTGTAGCCATTATTAATCAAATCAAATTAATTTATCTGATAATGAAGGCCTGTTATTATTCAAATAAAAACGAAGGGGTGTTTCCAGAGTAAAAAAAAAAGATTAAAAAGTGTACTACACAAAAGAATGGAAAACTACCAGATAACAATGAAAAAAAAGGATGGATGAACAAAACTTTGAAGTGATTTCTTTCAATTATTAAGTGATAAATACTTTTTTAATTACATGTAGTTATAAAACTCTTGTTACAGGATTCATTAAATTTTATTTCCAACGAAAAAAGGTTTGGAAACAATTAAATGTATATTTTTTTTTAAGGGTTTCTTATTTAAGGAAAATATATAGCATTTGGTCTTACCAACTTATTTTTGTGCATCTTTATTTCTTAAGATGTATGCAAATACGTTCGATGATATTTTGCTTTTTCATCTCTTTATGCGGATGATTTTTGTTTTTATGTAGCAAACAAAAGCATACAATTTATCCAATTTAAATTGCAAATCATTTTAAACAACCCTAAGCCCTTGTCTTCAAAAACAGGGTTCCAAATTTCCTCCGATAAAACAAAATGCTATCACTTTTGTAGGAAAAGAATGTGATATGATCCAACTTAGAGATTTTATGAAAACAAATTACGTTTTAGGCCTAGATATTGACAGAAGATTGACACGGCTAGTCAACCTAAGAAATTTATGAGTTCAGTTATACAAAGGAATGAATTATTTTTAAAATAATTTGTAACAGAAACTGGGAATCAAAAAGAGACATGCTATTGCTTCTATACCGAAAAATAATAAGGTCAAAGGTAGACTACGGATCACAGATATATAATTCTGCCAGACACAGAACACAAAAGCTATTAGACACGGTCCATAATGCTTGCTGACTAATCGTGACAGGAACGCTCCCTACTTCTCCAATAGACAGCCTCTACGGAGAAAGCGGATAACTATCTCGAATCTTACGAAGAATCTAACTCATTTCATTCTATTTCTCCAAACTTAGCCAATGTCTCGATCTAGCTTCATTACAAACTGTGGAACCCAAAGGCGACTCAAGACTCACATGAGAAATACCATTCAGGGCGAATTAAGGGAATCAGATTTATAAATGATTGAGCCAATAAGTGACCTATATTTGTTATCAATCTGGAAACCATATAAAATTCAAATTGATTTAACAAAAAAAAATAATATGTATGAATCAAATAGATATGTGCAACCTTTGACATGCCAGTGGCCAAACTTTAGTGTGCAAATACGTTCGCGGGCCGCTTTTAAAAGTAGAGGCTTTTAAAATAGTGTTAATTTTTAACGATAGATATCAGACATGAAATTATACGACAATGTAATTACAGTATAATTTATAAAAATAACAAAATGAAATGAAAATAAATAGCTAAAACATTATAATTAAATAGTAAAATTTGGAATTATTACAAGCAACTAAAGTTAAATAGCGACACCGAAATCAATGAGCTTGAATTTGGGAAACTAATCCATCAATGTTTGGATTAATTCCACTGATACAAAGACAAAGGATTTTCCAAATTATCGTCAGTCAGCCTTGTACGATGTTTTGATTTATTAACTTTCATCATTGTAAAGAACTGTTCGTATTTATAAGTACTGCCAAACGCACAAATCTCTCCTCATTTTCCTCATTTGGAGTAAGTAGTGCAATATCTTCCTTTAATTGGGTTTTTCAAAATTTCTCGCTGGCCGAATCAAATTTTACAGCAGACCATAAAAACGTTTCATTTCAAATAAATTTCATTTTGTTACCCCCCCACCCCCTCAGTATCTCTGAAATGAAAGTGTATATTTATTTAATTCTCTAAACTTGTACATCCCAGTGAACACAATTGAATATTACAAATACATAACTAATTATAAATACTGCTTTATATTTTTATTTTCTGCCGTCTCAATAAATTTCATCTTATGTTCTTGAGAGTAGACTGGACTAGCTACGTTCCTCTAGCAATCTTTCTTCCATTTCTGAAATATTTCTAGTTACTAGAATATCTAAAATCGTGAATTTAAAATTTTTTGCACTGGATTCAAAATTTCGTAAGGGAAATATTATGAATTTCGTAATATAAATTTTCTTCTATTTTTCCACCCTTAAGAGACATCAGTTATTAATGTAATCTCATGGCGCTATTTAGGTCGCCTCATGAAATTTCAAATTTCATTAAATGTCTGTTGATCCTAGCTAAGAGATGACAATAATTAGGTTGTATTTTATTTTATTATATTAGCTAAAGTACCAGAGTTAGCCCCGTCAATATTTTGAGACCAAATAAAAATGGTATTTATTATTTTTAAGTCTTTATTTCATGAATACAAATTAATTTAAAGTTGAACTGAATAACATGTGGCTTATGAACTCAGAACATTGAGGTAGTATTTTATTCTGATTTATTCATTTCACGATGTCCCGTCTATTTTTTACTTCACAAACTCTGCATAACTTTGCCTATCACGTAGGAACTATTAAAAAAAAATATTATGAAAAAAAAATGATAACTCCAATGAATGCAAATGCGAGTTGCAGCCGTGTATATTATTTTGCTGTGGTTTAACTAAAGTCAAAACATTTTATTATTTTTTATTTATTTGCTTTCATTTCTGTTTCTCTCATTTGCCCTTCACACTCTCTAACAAGACAATAGTAAACCTGAGTCACTAAACTTATCATTTCCATCTGAAATGTAAAATCATTATGAATAAGTAGTGCCGAATACGTTGGTCCCACGAGAATGATATGTTCATATTTTTATGTTTATAAAAAAATAATGAATGTTCATTATTAGGGTTCTTTTGGATGGCAAAATTAAATACATAAACTTTAGCGTTTTTTACAATCTTCAATTTATTTGATGGCTCACTCCACACATTGTAAGCTATTCTTTATTACTAATCACAATATGCATTGATAAATTCACTTCTTATTGCAGAGGACAGTAACTCACAATCTCGCGAATCACTAAAGATCACAAAACACGGCACTGCACTGATCTTCACTAAGGAAGATCATTGCAGATAGTCACTTCGAAGACTTACTCAGCAATACTAAAAAGGAAGCATGGTTGGCATTGAAGTCTGTTGTAGCCAACTTCTTTGGAAATTATAAATCTTGTGACTATGTAAATATTGTGCATAAGTGCGTACAGCTTGATGAGTTGCAACATGTCCCTCAAGATTCATCTCCTCGACTAACGTCTGGACTTCTTTCCTGAGAACCCAGTGATGAACATGGCGAACGTTTCCATCAGGACATCTCGGTGATGGAGTCCCGCTATCAGGGTCGATGGAGTGGAGCAATGTTGGCTGACTACTGCTGGATGCTTCAGCCCCACATCCCAAATGCTCAGCTCAAACGCAAGTCTACATCAAAGAAATTCAAACCAAACTAACTTTAAATTAAGGAACTTTGTTATACCTATGTATTTTATATGTGTATTATACCTTAAACTAAATGATGCTATATAGTTTATGTTCATTAGTACTCTATTCAGCAATATGTGCTCCACTGTAACTTGTCTGCGAGTTGTTTGCCTTGATACCAAGTTAAACACACATAAATAGTTAATGCCCGATATCTCAAAAAGTCCGTCACGCAGGCGCTGCGTAAACTAAGCAGATTTCCCACGTGACGTTTTCCAGTAGATAAATCTGCCCAATAACACCTGTAGTAGTAAGGTATCTCTAAACCTATTCAAGAGGGACGAATAGTTATGGAAACGGCCGCCAGAGCTCTCGGCGGAAATTCCCGAGCATAGCCGACTCCTGCCGACGACACACAGAATACAAATGCAAATATCTCAGTTAATATTCAAGATAAAGAATAAATGTATAGAACAATATTTATAGTGAATTTAATTTGCAATAAGATTGATTCTATACAATTTTTCGATCCGACGCATAATAACGGAGATATTGTGAATTTTCAAAAATCCCCCCTCTAAATTCCCCCGCCCACTGGTCCAATTTCAGCCATTAACGAAATTGATCTTGACATAAAATGATTAAATTCCGAGTTTGGTAACGATCAAACAAAAATTGCGACCGCTAGAGCGTTAACAGACAAATATATATATATATATATATATATATATATATATATACTAGCTAAGGTCCCCGGCGATGCCCGGGAAATCATTGCTGACTGACTAATTATTGTATTTTTATAGCAAGACTTCAATGTGTACAATTGCACTTCCCTCCACGATGTATTGTTTTTTCAAAACAGCCAATCCTAAAGTGTAACTTTCAGGGTTAATAGAATAGAAATTTTAGTTTTGAAGAATATATGAAAATGGGTTCCTAATTTATCCCTCACAACTTTTTGACTCACGGTTTTTGAATAATTCAAACCATAATCATGGGTAGCATTTATCACAATTAAATGTCATCTATAATGAACATATTTCCTGCCAAAAATCAAACTAAGCACATATAGTTTTAGCATAGTTTTATACATAAGATTATATTCGTATTAGTAAGCCTCAGTGGAAATCACTTCCCGTCGTGGCAGCATTCCACAGGAAATAACTAAACTCAATTACCTCCCGTCCATTTCCGCTCTCGCAGGAGCGTTATCATCGTTGTTTTCCTTAGAATATTGATTCAGAATATTATTTTAATAATTTATCTCCCAGATTGAACTAAATAATAGATCCCTAAACATAATTTCATTTATGTTCAAAAAGCTAGATGAGGGGAAGAGAGCCCCCTGCAACCTAGTAATACTTTAAACATTCATATCGAGTATATATTAAATACCAGAAATGCTCTTATAGTTTATATTCTATTAGAAATAAATAAAAAAGTTATAGGGAAAATAAATAAATAAATGAGGAGGTGACGGAGATTTATAAGCTCACTAATCCGAATCATACTTGCAACTATCATATAAGACTAAAACATAACATCTTTTGTCATAATATCCATTTATTAAAAACACTTAAATAAGCACTAATAAAATTAATGACTCCCGCAATGGATTTAGCGTATATGCCGTGTTAACTTCATTTACGGCAAAAGTGAATACAACAAAAAATACTTTAAATAACAAAAGTAAACAACTTTTGCTATGTGCACGTTAGCCAAAAAAAAATATAAAATGAAAATTGCGAATTTTTATCTCAGGCCTGTCTTATAACCCCCACTCCCGTTTGAACCTAAACATTTTAATATAGCTTATAAACATGGAAGAATTAATGCTAATTCGCATACCAAGTTTTGTTAAATTCGGTTCAATCGTTTGAGCTCAACAAAATTGTTGGCTTCCGCTTTAGATTTTAACGCATATCTCGTTTATGTTATACAGCAAAAGTGAACATAACCAAAGTTACTTTAAATAACAAAATAAACAACTTTTGTCATGTGCATATTTGCAGAAAAACCAGTAGAAAAAGAAATATTGCTATTTTTAATTTCAGGCCTCCCTTATAGCCCCCACTCCTGCCCGTCCCTAGAAATATTGGTATGGCTTATGATAATTAAGGCGTCAGAGATAATACACATACCGAGAGATAATAACCGTTGTTTTTTGTTTATCAGTGTAATTAGTGTAGTACACTTTTTTCCTTTTTTATCAAAGGTATGCAAATGTCGCCATGTAACCTGTTTCGATCAGCTCCAAAAATACGGACATGTTTCTTTTTCTGTTCGTTGACCTTTAATATAACCCTCAGACGGGCTAGTGCCATATGGTCATTTAATTCCCATTTCTGTAATAAAACTATGTTATTTATTAACTCCCACGTTGTTCTACTAAGGCTACCTGGCACGGGTTACCTATAGGCTACCAACGCTTTCTAGCCAGAGTGGGACGAAGGATTTTCTTAGCGCAACACACTTTGAGGGAAGATTTATGAGGTAGAGTAAAGCTATAGACAGTAGCCCAGAGATCTCTTACAGAAGTGTAAAGTGAAGTGATATCAGTGGCTATTTTCTTTTCAAGTGTCATTCCTCCTTAGCTCTTGACTTCCTTGCCAGGCGGGGAGGTGCTGCTCCTCTCATGTAGCTTCTGTCGAGAGTGATGGAGGACGATTGCTTTGTACATATTACACATTACCAAATGCATTTAAATGGGGCTCAGGTTAGCCATGTGAGTTAAAGCGTTAACCTTAATCTCATATAGTAAACCTAGAGTGGCGAGTTCGATTCCCGCCTGGGCAAAAGGAATTTATTTAGTGACGGAATTCATTAAATAAAGTCCTAAGTCCACCCTGGCTAGAAAAGGGTGGCATCCTGTAGATAGCCCGTCCCAATTAGACTCAGTTGAAAAAAAAGTGGACTTTAATAAATAATAATCATATCTTAATTGTATGTAAAAACCAATGAGTAGAACGGGGGGGGGGTTACCGAACGCAGAAAACAATAAAGTAACAACAATTCGCTTAATACTAGAGTTACCAAATATTCAGGTTCAACAATATTTTATGATCCAACTCATTATGACAAAGATATTTGGAATTTTCTACTTCGCCCCTCCTCTAAGCAATCACTTTTCTTGATTTCAGCCAATTACAAATATGAACTTTAGTATTGACTGAAACGGGTAAATATCTCCCATAAACCGGTTAGAACGTTGGAACCCCCATTCCTACTCGTTTCTTGAAATGATAATATAGCTTTTAATCATGGAAGAGCTAATGCTATTTCTAATGTCTTTAGTTCGATGAGTCACCAATCAAATATAGCTTTTAGAGTAAATCTCGTTTATACTTCACTATACTTTTTCGCTCTGATGTTATAGGGGATTTATTTCTATGATATTAATCTTGTCAAGTGAGTGACCTTAATAACTCCTTTTCCTGAATAATAATGAATCCGAAAACTAAGCAGATTTCCCACGTACTGGTTTAAATCACTTGTGATCTCATGTTACAAAATATTCTCTATTTATATGAGTATACGGGGTTATTGAAACCAGAAAACAAGAATGTACGAATAACTTAATACCTGAACCACGAAGTAATTGTAGAACGCTAATAGTTTAACAAGTTTGATTATATAACATTTTACGATCCGAACCATAATAACGCAGGTATTATGATTTTTTCAAATTCTTCTCATTATAACACCACTATTCCAGGGCCGATTTTTACCACTAACAAATATGATCTATAGTGTTGACTGAAACGGATAAATATCGAGTATGGTATAGATCAAATAAACATTTTGGGGTAAAGAACGGACAATGTTAATTGATGACTACATCACGTAATGTATTTGCATGAATCCCGCTAATGTTGGTTAAATAAGTGAATCAATCTTAAAAATGAAACATTTATTGATTTACATAAATAAATGAAAATTTATTTAATAAGAAAACTTTAGCAAAGTTTTAAAAAGAAAACACACGTGAAAAATCATCAGCAATTTATGACTTTTTATATATTTGTTTTATTTTATTCTCTAACAAAACTTTATTTTTCTTAATAAAAAATTAAATAAAGAATTTTAATTACATACTGTAAATTAAAAACTGATGTTACATTATTATTGTTATTATCTTTCACATTGTAAGGGCAGTATTTACAATTTACATTTGTTTCTAGCATGCTAATCAGTTTTAGCAGATTTCCCTTAAGGGACATCCGCTATTGCGGTTGTACTCATGACGCGATTTTCGAAAAATTTCTTCAAATGTCCACAGAACCTACGAAGTAGATGAGAAAAATGAGTTCCGTTTTATATATATATATATATATATATATATATATATATATATATATATGAGTGTGTGTGTCTTTTACTGCTCCAGCGGTCGCTGATCGTTACCAAACTCGATATTTAATCATTTCATGGAGTTCGTTAATGGCTGATGTCTGAAAAGTGGGAGGGTGCCTTAGAGTGGAGAAATTTCGAAAATTATTAAAATTTCCTTTATTATGCGTCGGACCGAAAAATTGTATAGAGCCAATATTATTGTGAATGTGATGTTCAATAGTTGTTGTTAAGTACGTATTATCATTATTTTTAATATTCACCGAGATATTTGCATTTTTTTAGTTTACGTCCTTGAGAAAACCCCTACTACTACTAATGTCTTATAACCAATAAGCTGTTTTATTATGAAGCTCTTTATTTGAAGCCTCAATATTTCAAATATATTTCTCATTGAACTTTTATGTCTTAAGATAAATGTAAATATATTACGATAAGGAATCTGCTTCGTTAACGCAGCCCCTGCGTGACGGACTTTTTTTTGTTTAAATTAATCTCCTTCTTATATATATATATATATATATATATATATATATATATATATATATATATATTTACTTTCCGTTAATTTTCAATAATTAATGTTGTAGTTATTGACGAACAGCGCAGGGCTCCGTATCAATTTTGTACAATGCATACACAAAATGCCTGAATAACTTATTACATTATTCCACGGGAAGGCGAAACTCTGTCAATATTGATTCTGGCCAATGACAGCATACCTTTACACCTAATGAACTGCCGACCATCAGATAAATTACATATATCAATTCAGGTTGGTCGTGTAGCGCAAAATATACTACGCTTGGAAATAAGCCCGAAAATATTTGGAAGTCCCGTTTAAATTCCACCACGCAGGGGCTGCGTTAACAAAACAGATTTCCCACGTGCGTCACCTGTTCGCAATTATCTCAAAAATTAAAAATAAATCTTGAACAATATATGGTATTTTGGTTTCAAATAAAGACCTTCATTATATAACAGCTTATTGTTAATATGACATAAGCACTTCACGGAAGGCCAAAAACTAAAAAAAATGCCAATATCTCGGTTAATAATCAAGAAAATCGAAAACAATATATACTGCTCAAAAGTGAATAGGGATATTGGCTGTTTTGTGGTATTTATGGGGCCTAGCATGTTTTTTTTTTTTTTTTAAGTTATAAATATCATTAATATTTATGAGAAATTATTGTCTTTTCCCCCCATAAAAAGTAATTTAATTAAGGTGGATTTAATCAAAATTAATAGGATAAGAAAAAATAACCAATATCCCTATTCATTTTTGAGCAGTATATAACAATATTTATAGAACATTAAATTTACAAAAAAAATTTTAGCCCCCCCCACTTATCTCACTACACACTTGTCAGATTTCAGCTATTAATGAACTTGATCATTTTCACAGCAGTTTTGTTGGAAGTGAAGAATATTGTGTACTTGGAGAGAGAAAAAAGGACGTCCAATTCCAAAATTTGCCGTCCAATTTAAAAAAAAACATTGTAAAAAATTGGACGTCCTTTTCTCTATTCAAGAACTTGATTTTTAGTTATACATAGAACGTTTAACTATCGAGTTTGGTAACGCAATACTTCATTATTAACGTCAGAATCACCAACGATCTCGCGGGAGCTATATACACACTGCTACCGCTAGATCGTTAACAGACACACACACACACACACACACACACACACACACACATATATATATATATATATATATATATATATATATATATGTAAAGGCGGGCGGTTAGCTTTTGCGGTTATAATAATAGAGCATTAGATTGAAATAAAAGTATTAAAGAGATAATTTCCTCATAAGAAAGCATTAGACAGAAGTATTTACTATTTTATGGAAAGATGAGGGTAAATAATACAAGTCACTATTTGAGTTCTCCAAAGAATCAAGTATATATTGAATAAGCAACATATAATACACTTTATAGTAGGCAGCCAACTTTATACAACTTAAATCCTAAAGAATGCTGATTTAGAAACAAACCTTATGTCTAATTGAACCAAACATTAACATTTATTGATATAGAGGTTGAAAAGGAACAAATGATATTAAACTTTATAAAATACTTTAGCGGCAAGCCAATAATATCTGTACAATATAATGATCGATTGATCCTATATTATGAGTACTCATTTAATAGTTTGCGTAGATAATGCTAGTATTATAATAAAGAAATAGGTACCTGCGGGAAACGTATACTTTTTATGAAGTGGATTTTTCTTCCTGTGTTATTTTGTGTTCCCAATGAGATTCTGTCTTCTAGCTGGTGAATACTGGTTGCGGAGGCCTTTATTTCGATGCGGCGATCCTTTTCTGTGGGAGGTGAATACTATTCTTTCTTTTGCGGAGCCAACTACTCGTCCTTTCACTCGGGCGAGGAAAACCAACTGCTCTATCTTTGAAGCGGGGTAAACTTTTACTGTAGCGGTAGAACCGACCCTGGAAAAGGACCAAGCCCAACTGAGCGGTTATCTCTGAAGCGGGGTACACTATTACTGTAGCGGTAGAAACGAACCCGGAGAGGGACAAAGCCCAACTGTGTAACGAGTGAATACCAACTGAACTGATATAATGGCCGCTCAGATCAAGCGGGCTCTGTCCTGTAGGCTAGCGCGACAGTTTCCTCTCCTGGCCACAGCCTACGTGATCTGCATATGTGTGGCGGGTTTTGAACTAAGCGAGCGCGGGAAATTCAATTCAAAGACGACTGAACAGTATATATATATATATATATATATATATATATATATATATATATATATATATATATATATACACTTGAGGAAATGTTTCATCGCTTCATGAGAACGACCTCTATAGCTGTTTTCTCTTAAGTAAGATATTGCTAAGAGCCTATGGAAACAGGAATTGAAATCTAAGATGGACCTAGTGTCTGAGGCACTTAAAATTAAAATCGAAAAAAAATAAATAATGCTTCATTATAATGCATTATACAACAAAAGTTCAAACAAAGGTGACAAAGTTACTCAAAATATCAAAATGAAAACTTTCGTTATATCAACTTTTCCCGAAAAAAAGCAGTCACGCAGGGGCTGCCTAAAATTAGCAGATTTCCTACTTGCTGGTATAACACTTGTGATCTCATATCATATTTTTGTTTGTGTTAGGCATTAGAGTTTTTTGGGTAAGAAGGTTACAATTTTGTTGTGGTTAATTGGTTACCTTTGGCTTCATGACACTGGGGCGCACCGGACCTTCCCAGGTTAGCCATGTGAGTTAAAGCGTTGACCTCAATCTTACGTGGTAAACCTGGAGTGGTGAGTTCGATTCCCGCCTGGGCAAAAGGAATTTATTTAGTGACGGAATTCATTAAGTAAAATCCTTAGTCCCACCCTGGGTAGAAAAGAGTGGTAACCTGTAGCTAGACCATCCCAATTAGACTCAGTTGAAAAAAAGTGGACGTTAATAAATAATAATCATATCTTAATTGTATGTAAAAACCAATGAGTAGAACGGGGGGGGGGTTACCAAACGCAGAAAACAATAAAGTAACAATAATTCGCTTAATACTAGAGTTACCAAATATTCAGGTTCAAAAATATTTTATGATCCAACTCACTATGACAAAGATATTTGGAATTTTCTACTTCGCCCCTCCTCTAAGCAATCACATTTCTTGATTTCAGCCAATTACAAATATGAACTTTAGTATTGACTGAAACGGTATAAACGCCATAAACCGGTTAGAACGTTGGAACCCCCATTCCTACTCGTTTCTTGAAAAGATAATACAGCTTTTAATCATGGAAGAGCTAATGCTAATTCTAATGTCTTTAGTTCGACGAGTGACCAATAAAATTGTTGACTCCCGCTATAGTTCTTAGCATAAATCTCGTTTATACTTCGCTATACGACAAGGATTTCAAAAGTTACTTTAAACAACAAAATAAACACACTGTTATGTGCAAGTTAGCGGAAAAAACGACAGGAAACGAGATATCGCGATTTTCCGTTTCTGGCCTCCCTTATAACCCCCACTCCTGTTCGTCTCCAAGAATATTAGTATAGCGTAAAGTCTAAGTTAGGCTAACAGTGATACAAGTACCAAGTTCCATTCGGTTCAGAACTTGAGGAGTGAAAAGGTAACAAACAATCAAACAGACAGACATCAAAGCCAAAGTCCGTCACGCAGGGGCTCACACATGTGATCTCATTTCACTACATGTCCCCTATTTCTATGCAAATCAGCCGATGCATAGAAGGCAGCTGGGAGAGGATAACTGTTGGCTGAAAACGTCCTTGTTATCTTGAATAACTCGATTACTATTTGAATTGCGAAGAAATGCATAGGACAACAATTGCAGAGCATCAATAACAAGATTGGTTAATACAATTTTACTATTCAACTCACTATAATGGATATCTTAGCAGGTTTACTTTGTTATTTAGATTAACTTTTGTTTTATAAATTTCTCCAGGAACAATGTGTAGAGCAAGTAATTTGCGTAAACATATTGATATGATCAACAATTCATTCCAATTTAAACTATCAGGTACCTCAGCTGGAAAAATTAATTCAAATCTATGTTAATATTTTGTCTTTAATAACTGAAATCTATGCATAATGCACAGGAGACGGGAAATACGTAGGTGAATCAAATGAAAACCTTAAAAGTGCTGTAAAGTTCAGGTTAAACTTTTAAGGTTTTCATTTGATTCACCCTCGTCTGACAATATGGAGGACAGTGAAGTCTTACATAAAAAATTAATTTTATTATTAACAAATGCCAACAACGGGTATAAACCCTAAACACTGGGATGGGTAAATGTCAAAATAGTGTGCAAAATAAAGCCTTGCCAAAAAAATACCACCACCATTCGGCCTCAAATCAATTCCCGGGCGAAGCCGGGTATCTGAGCTAGTATATATATACCATATATCATTTTAGTCATCTTCTATGTATGGAATTGATGGAAATTTGAAGAAATGTTTCGAAAATAGCTTCATATCTGATTTCTCTTGAGGGAAATGCTAAAATAGCTGATAATGCATCAATTCCATTTAAAAAATAAGGATTAGAAAAAGTTTCTGGTAGTTTCGAGAAGAAAATCAATCTATAGACAGAGATTTTTATATATATATATATATATATATATATATATATATATATTTATCTATATACTCGCTCCGATACCCGGCTTCGCTCGGGAGGCAAGGCTTTACTTTGCACAATATTTTGACATTTACCCGTCCCAGTGTTTAGTTTAAATACCCGTCGTTTCTGTGGATTTGTTAATAATAAAATTATTTTTTTATGTAAGACTTCACTGTTCTACATATTGTCATATTTCCCGTTTCCTGTGCATTATGCATAGATTTGAATTATTAAGCACAAAATATGAACATACATTTGAATTAGTTTTTCCCGGTGAGGTACCTTGTAGTTCCAAAGAATTGTTGAGCAAATTTCACTAAATAATAAAATAAACCACTTTGTTATGTGCATATTTGCCGAAACACCAATAGGAGACGAAATATCGCTATTTTTAATTTCAGGCCTCCCTTATAACCCCCACTCCTGCCCGTCCCTAGAAATGTTAGTAAAGCTTATTATAAGGAAGACGTTAGTGCTAATTCACATACCCAGTTTGGTTTAGTTCGGTTGAGTCTTTTGTGCCAAATAAAATTGTTGACTTCTGCTATCACTTTTTGGCGTATAACGCCTTTATAATTAGGTATACGACAAAAGTGTATATGACAAAAGTTTCTCTAAATAACAAAATAAACCACTTTTAATATGTGCATATTTGCCAAAAACCCAATAGGAAACGAAATATCACTATTTTTAATTTCAGGCATCCCTTATAACCCCCACTCCTGCCCGTCCCTAGAAATGCTAGAATGGCTTATTATAAGGAAGACGTTAGTGCTAATTCAAATACCCAGTTGGGTTTAGTTCGGTTGAGTCTTTTGTGCCAAATAAAATTGTTGATTTCCGCTATCATTTTTAGTGTAAAACGCCTTTATACTTAGGTATACGACAAAAGTGTATATCACAAAAGTTACTCTAAATAACAAATTAAACAACTTTTGTTATGTGCATAATTGCCGAAAATGCAATAGGAAACGAAATATCACTATTTTTAATTTCAGGCCTCGCTTATAACCCCCACTCCTGTTCGTCTCAGAGAATATTAACATAGCCTAAAGTCTAAGTTTGGTTAGTAGTAATATACATACTAAGTTTCATAAAATTTGGTTCAGCCGTTTATGCGTGAAAAGGTAACAAACAAACAAACATACACGAAAGAAACAAAATGCAGATATGGTGTCTATGACATGTGAAACGAAATGTTATGGTGAAATTTCGTGAAAAAAATCAATGTACAGACAGAGGTTACAATTTTATATATATATAGATATATAAAATTGTAACCTCTGTCTGTACATTGATTTTTTTTGCGAAATTTCACGATAACTTTTCGTTTCACATGTCATAGACACCATATCTGCATTTTGTTTCTTTCGTGTATGTTTGTTTGTTTGTTACCTTTTCACGCATAAACGGCTGAACCGAATTTTATGAAACTTAGTATGTATATTACTACTAAGCCAACTTAGACTTTAGGCTATATTAATTTTCTCTGAGACGAACAGGAGTGGGGGTTATAAGGGAGGCCTGAAATTAAAAATAGCGATATTTCGTTTCCTATTGGCTTTTCCGCAAATATAAACATAACAAAAGTTGTTTATTTTGTTATTTGGAGTAACGTTTGTTATATACACTTTTGTCGTATACCTAACTATAAATGAGTTATACGTTAAAACTTTAGCTGGCACTAACGGCTGAACCGAACTTAACAAAACTCGGTATGTCAATTAGCATTAATTCTTCCATGATTATAAGTTATATTAAAATTTTTAGGTTCGAACGGGAGGGGGGTTAAAAGGGAGGCGTGAAATAAAAATTCACCATATTTACATGCATAAGAGACGGGAAATATAAAAATATCGAAGACTGTGAAGCCTTATCGAACAAATAATTCTATTATTAGCAAATCCACGGCAAAGATGGGTATCAATCCTAAACACTGGGATGGGTAAATGTCAAAATATTGTGCAATGTAAAGCCTGCTAAAAAATACCATCACCATTCAGCCTCAAATGAATTCCCGGGCGAAGCCGGGTATCTGAGCTAGTATATATATATATATATATATATATATATATATATATATATATATATATATATATATATATATATATATACATACACATAAATCCATATTGTTATTTGTGTGTCATTCACGAAAAAAATGCTTATACGTTTTCTGCTGTCATACTGATCCAATATCATGAACTAAGTTTTTGTTATTGTTCTCTTATTTACAGCAGAAACTAACTTTTTTCTTTCATTATAAGAAGGGTTTGGGTGGATACCTAGATCTGTATTCCTCAGTATTTATGGGATTTTAACTCAGTAGTTTGTCTTAAATATAGATATTAACTGTTGCCTTTTCTTGCAGGTACGTGTGAAGCAATTCAACACTATAATTTGCCATGGACAATCATCTCTGGTAAGGCTATTCTTATTAAATAAATCCAGACCAACAAATGTTCCTACATTAGCTCATGGCTTTATTCCAAGCAAAAATTATATATATATATATATATATATATATATATATATATATATATATATATATTTTTTGTAACTCATGTACTAATCGACTTCAAGACCAGAGTATAGAATCATATAGTTAGAAGAGAAGGTATCTCTACAATACTATTAAGCTATAATAGGATATAAAAATTGAATTATTTATTAACCGCCTCATTTTTGCAACTAAGGCTAATTGGGACGGGTTATCTACAGGTTACCACCATTTTCTAGCCAGGGTGGCTCTAAGGTTTCATTTAATGAATTCCATCCCTAAATAAATTCCCCTGCCCAGGCGGGAATGGAACT